>JAOEHY010050192.1:0-27615 GCA_025447955.1 Psilopsiagon aurifrons
AGCAGTAGTGGTTTGTGTTATACCTTAGTTACTAAACTGTTCTTATCTCAACCTGTGGGAGTTGCATTCTTTCACTTTTCCTTCCCATCCCTCCAGGAGCAGAGGGAAGAAAAAAGGGGAGGTGAGTGAACAAACTGCGTGGTTGATTTATGGCTTAAACCATGACACCTTCTTATTCTGGGGAGGAACAACCTCAAATCCCCAATTAAATTATAATATCCAACTTCTAAGACAGAATCTCATAATTGCAGCCATTATTTTATTTGCTTAATACAAGCTTCCTAGAGAGACTAGCACACAGATAAACAATACTGGCAATTTATTAGTAGTACATGTAATTTCAAGGGCTTAATTTTGTTATGGAGAAAATGCTACCTTCCCCCCATTTTCCTGAAAACACCTCCAAAAAATTGTTTTCACCTATCAGATAAGGTGATATAATGACTAATCCACCCATAGCTAAGATTCCTTTTCTGAAGATGCACTACAAATCTCTCCCTGGCTCTAAGTTATTTTCTTTGGCTGTGAATGGGTGCCCAGGCAAGAAGACAAGGACATGATGAGATTATGTGATAGTTCCTCCGAGCATGCTCTCATGCTTCTACCTTGTGTAGGGACTTCCTAAGCCATCTTTGTTATTCTCCGGCTCTTACTGGATTCCTTTTCTGTCAGCTCCTCCAGTCTCCCTTTGGATCAAAAAAACCTTGTAGTGCCTACAATATCTTTTGACTAGAAGTTTGCCATCACTACTGGTGGATGTCATCAGCAGGAAATGAGATAAACGTATCTAATAATTTTGTGCCCAGTGTCACCACCACACAGAGTACGTCTTCACCACAGTTAAATTTTTCTAGGTATGCCTTTGGCTTGCTTTTTGCCTAGGTACTTGGTTTATCAGGAAGTGAAACAATTCTTTTAAGAAATTCATCCATAAAATTTTGAGTGCCCAAATGGGACACAAAACATTGGATTTGAGACTGTTGTAACTTCACTATTGCTAATGTATAAACTAATTGGATTAAGTTCAGTCATGCCTCTTGATTCCTTGCACAATAACAATATTTCCAAAAGGAAAACAAAGCCACAGCTGATTAGGAATGGGATCTGAGAAATCCCTGGCGGTATTCAAGGTCAGGTTGGAAAGAGCCTTGGGTGGCATGGTTTAGTGGGAGGTGTTCCTGCACATGGCAGAGGGGTTGGAACTAGATGATCTTAAGGTATTTTCCAACCCGAACTCTTCTATGATTCTATGATAATACAGGGTGGTAGCTGCCCCAAATTATGCTAAGTAGAAACTGCCCTTTGTTCATCCCAGCTTTACAAATTACCAAAATATGACTCGACATTCATCTTTTATGGCACATAAGTAAACAACCAGTTTTCTTATGAAATCAATCAATCAGTAAGCAAAACTAATTCTTCTAGGAGACCAGCAATATTGTAAATGAGTCCAAATAATTTCACAGCCAGGAATGAGAAGCTAAGTTCATTCTTTTTCTCTTATGTTCTATTCATATGTAGAAACTACTGTGACTTACCCACAGACAGAGGAGTTTAGTCTTAGGATATTTTTGTTTAGGATATTCAGCATTTTGTTATATATTTCTTAAAGGATGCACAATCATTGGCAATACATTCTTTTACTGCCATCTCTGACTTATGTTCTATGTGATTGAGTGATTAAATCTTTTCCAAATTATTTATGTACAGTCTGCTTTTGAATTATCTACCTGAAATGACACCTACATAGTTTTGAAACTATGTATTATACTCTCACTGCAAATATTTATTGTTATCACACATTTAGCATAGCGTAGAAGTATGTATTTTGATAAACTGTAAACTTTTGTTGTTTTATAATTTAATTATACAGCAAAAGTATAAGGCGCTAATAAAAGACAATTCCTTTTCAAATAATCAAAAAAGTTCTAATGTTCAGTAAAAATAGTCTTCAAATTTGATATCAGTATATTATATTGCTAAAGTATTTAAGATATAAGAAGCAAAACAATTCACAGTGTTCAGAATCAGAAAGCAGTAGATCAAACTAAATTCCATTTCTACATAATCCATCTAAAATCGTTCCAAAAAAACGAGCATTTCAATGACTATAGCAAAAATATTATTTCTCTGTTTATTTGATGAAGGTGCCAGACTTGATCAATAAGGACTCAGGTAAGTAGTTTTCAATAAAAAATCCTTCTGCATGATTATCTCTGTCGAATAAGTGTTTCATATCTCTGTAGCACAAGAGCAAAAATGTGTATCTGTAGGAAGTGTAGAGTGAGAGTAGAAGACATTATCATTAATTACTTCTGAACAGCAGTGGAAGTGCTTCAAGGTTGTTTGTTGCCTGCAGACTTGTCAGTTTCTTCATGCAGTGTGTCACAAGGGAGGGATTTTTGAAGCAATACCAGCACTCAAAAAAAAAAACAAAAAAAAGAAAAATCAATATGACGTATGACTCTAATCTCTGCTTTGCAGATGTTAATGCCCTCTTGTGGAAAAATCACCACTGGGGGAGGAAATTAAAGAAAACTGGGGTCTAACAGAAGTTTTAGCATTATAGAAACCTTTCTAGGGTAAAATAGTTGCCATTTTCAAGACGGCTGGTATGCACGGAATCTACTCCACAATGGTTCCCTAGGCAACACAACCTGCTAGCCTTCAGGAGCAATGAAGGGTGGTTAAGAGTGGAGACACAGCAGCCAGGCTCTGTTGTAGTCCCTGTAGGATTGGAACTTGATGGTACCATGCAGCTGATAAGCTGCATAGCAGCTGTCAAATGGGAAATAAACCAGAAGATGTCCGTTACTAAGCCAGCAACTGTGGCAAAATCACTTTCCATAGGTGAACCTTGTTCATTATAATCTCATTATAAGAGTAACTCAAATCTCCATCCCAAAGTTCCATCTCCAAGGTCTGACCACTCTTCACCAAGCATGCACTTTATGCCTTTTTATCAGCTATATCTTTAAACTAGAAGTGAGAGAGTTTTACACCAATCGATAACAAAAGAATGCATGACTGGAGTCACTCAAGCTCCACCTGAGAGTAAAGGTAAGTATAAAAGTGAATGAGAGATGGGGGGATATTGGGAAAACTCCATCGTATGTTCTGGGGTCAGTCAATGAGCTGAATCTGTCTTTTTTCCCATAGGGACACCTATTGGGTAAGAACTTAAATCTTATGCACATTAAATAACTAACTCACACTCGCTGTTACTGCATATCGCTTGAAGCTTCAGGCAGTCACTATCACCAGCAATCACAAACCTGAATTTGTGACAATTTTATATTCATAAAGAGGGTTATTCTGTTAACTGTTGGCGTTAGCTCTTCGTGGGTGCTAGCAGTCTCCAGCAGAGGGTTGCATGTTTGAATAAAGTGGGCAGACCTGCTGAGGAGACCCCTTATGCTAAACAAGTCAAACAAATCACACACCAATCCAGTAGGATTCTTTATTGAAGGATCCTTATAATGGGATGCTGACAGACCTGTCTGACATGAGGGTCTTGGCTTTCCTGGGGTGCTGATAGACAGATCAAGCACCAGGGGTCGAGTGACACCTGTCTTTGAAAGTAAGAGAGAAAAAGATGTCAAAATATCAAGAGAAGGCAAAGCTGGCCAGTTCATAGTGGAAGAGCATTAATATTGGTGTTAAAGCAAACCTATTTCATAATTGAGCAGATGGTGTGCTTTGCCCCTTCAAAAAAAAAAAAAAAACAAAACAAAAAAACCCACAAACAATTAAAAAATGTTGCAAATATGATAATTTCCACACAAAGTCAAACCTACTGAGGCTGCTGCGCACAGTCCAAGGGCTGTGTCATATGTGGTACTTTCAAAAGGTTGAATGCAATAGCAGTGCCTTCCACAAATAGTGATACCTTCTAAGGTTATCATTTTGGTTTATGCTCATCAGGAGAAAGCTTGCACTAACAATATCATGCTTCTGAACTCTACTTTCATTTTACAATATGTTTCTAAAAGATCAAGAGGCTTTTATAAGCCTTAGAACAAGCTGCAGATTGCTACCTACTGGCACCTATTCTGCCAAGAAATGTCATTTCTGATAAACTTTTGCTTTAATAAAAAGCAAAGCAGAGGTGTTTCATGGAAGAGGGCATGAACTCCAAGACCTGTACTCCTGAACTCTGGCCACATAGCCTTGGTCGTATCATTTCACAGCTCTTTCTCGCTATATGAAGTGAGGATGACTGCATTCTTGAGTAGTTTCACTGTAATTTCCCTATTTCACCATCTGTGTGAAAATTATATTTCACTGAATAGAAAGGTAAAGGAATAGATAAATAAATAAAAAATAAATAGGCAGATGTTCTACAATGAAAATCATGTCGGTTTCCTTTTTTATTTTGTTTTATAATAAAAATATTTAGCTACTTTTGATAGCCATATTAAACAAATCATGAAAATGTGCATATGCCAACAAGGAAACGTGCTGCATTGGAGAGACCATTCATGTTTTTTTAAATGTTATGAAGTGACAGAACCACAATCAGTCCTCTGTAATTAACTGGGTCAATGACTTTACTGTTAAAAGAAAATAAAGTGTAAAGGGTATAATAAACACATACAAATTGACAATTTACTATGATGCTTACTTGAAATGGAAAGTGACAGACTACTAAAATTCTTACTGAACGGAAAGGTTAAAGGGGCAGTATAACATGTGCATTCTGTAAGCAGAAGTAGGAAGACTGATGGAAAGCCTCTGTCCCTTCACTAGATGAATATAGAATTCAAAGTGTGTGGAGTAAGAAGAAACAAAATTCTATCTTCATACACTACCTCAACCTTTTTCATTTGTTGTTTTTATCTTATTTTTTTTATACTGCCAGAGATTCATCTTTAATAGAGTCTAAAACATATCTGTAGAAGTATCAAGTGTAGCAGTAGTTTGAATTATTTTTCATGTTGAATTAATCTTTATGATGGGTCAATCTTTTCACCTACTCAACACAAAAGTAAAAGTATTACATCATCAAGACAAGCATTCACTGGATGGTCACTGCCCCAGGAAAGCAAAATGCTGGAAGCTGAGTCAGCTTTCTTTGCTTTGTACATTTTGGAAGTATTGTACACAGCTTAGACCTCTGGCCTAGTGTCATCTCAGAGGTGATTCACAAAAAAATCCCACTTCATTGTTCAGATAGCAATTAAAAGATAAAAATCCAAGTTAATGCCTGTAGAAATTGGGCTTTGATTATTTCCTGCTGATTAAGAATCAGTGCTTCCCAACTGATGTTTCAAACTGCGTAGTTTTTCTATCAAATTATACTTTCATGTTCTTTAAAATACTGGCATATTCTTCACCCCTGTGGCAGACATATAAGCCTTCCTCTGTCAGAGTACACACTTGCTAGAGCTGATTTTAATCTTTCACTTGACAAAAAGGGTATATAATCCTTGGCAATGTGAAATAGGCAACATCATGACACCAGAACTTGGACAGTTACTAGACCGTATTTAGCATAACTCTTATACTCTTCTTTTGTACTAACTCCTCATCTTTGTCTAGCTTATTTTCTTCATTTTTACATTTAGCAACATCAAATACATGGGAAAATAGGATTTTGACAGAATACCATTGTAAGAAGTCAGTGTGCTATCAGCAGAGCTTAAACAGGGTGGAAAGGAAAGAGAAGACATCTACAAAGTATTTACATCTTAAGTAAACTTTGCTATAACAGTATGTGCCTCTCACAATGAAACACTTAATACAGTGCCAATAAAATCACAAATGTACACTATAGATGGAGGTAAAGCTTGAAATTCAAGAGCATAAGGATATTTCTAAATCTTTGACTGTAATTTTATTATCCTGTGACATATTTCCATATTTTCATGTACAGTCCTACTCCTTTTAAGGAATGTGAAAAATCTGATGTGGAATAAGATGGCAGAAAACCAGAAAACTGCTGGGAGACAAGAGACTGAATCCCAGTTGAGCTAAAAACTTCCCAAGAGAGCAGCAAAGGTCTACATTCAACCCCACTTAATTTTGGGTGGTTAACTGAGGGGTTTTGTAATTGACAGCTGCTTTGAATTTCAACAAAGAGAAAAAGGAGTTCCCAGAACAGAGATCAAGCTAGCAGCTAGAGATAGATTACAGCAGTTGTACTCTTGGTATGGCAAAGATATATCTATGTCTTAAAACATAGACACCATACTTAGCACTGGTAGGCTTTTGGACATCCAAGTACCACATTGTGTTCAAGATTTTTAAGCAAAATGAAGAGGTTCTGTCTGAGTGTCACGGAAGAATTACTGGCTTCAGAGTGGGGATTCAAAGCATGCCAAATGCCGAAAAAAAGTGGTGGGTAAAGCAGGGGGCAGAAAAAATTCAGACAGGGTTGTGACCAGAAAAAAATGAATCCTATCCCTTCTTTAACTCAAACATGCTCACCAGGGCTTCAGAGCAGTGCCTCTTTCTACTAGTCCTAGAAATATCCTGAGTGCTCCTGGAAAATTAGACAACGAAGTCTTTCCTAGCGAGGAAAACCTTTTCTTCTTTTCTTTTCTTTTCTTTTCTTTTCTTTTCTTTTCTTTTCTTTTCTTTTCTTTTCTTTTCTTTTCTTTTCTTTTTTCTTTTCTTTCTTTTCTTTTCTTTTCTTTTCTTTTCTTTCTTCCCCTTTCCTTCCCCTTTCTCTTTCCCTTTCCTTTCCCTTTCCTTCCCCTTTCCCTTTCCTTCCCCTTTCCCTTCCCGTTTTCTTTCCCTTTCCTTTCCCATTTCTTTTCCTTGAAAGGAAAGCTTGAGGTGCTCTTTAGCAAGTAGCCACGTTACAAAAGGAGCTTCACAGGCAGTGCAGTGTCTGAGAATATGAGCAAGAGATCGATGTGTGGTGGTGTGCTCTGTCATATGCTGAGTGACAGCCCTGCCTTCAGACTTGGCAAAGGAAAGGCAAGCTTGCTTTCAACCCTTAGCTGGCCGACTCAACTAACACAAGATTAGGGAGACTTGGTTCTCATGTCTGCTCTGAGGAGGAGGAGGAATCATCCCTTTCCTCCTGACATGCCTCTACATAACACATATGATACTCTGGGGCTGGAGAAAGAAGAGCACGTGCAATGGGCAAGACCCAGGATAAGCCAACCATCTAAAGCTGCTCCAATTGGAGGCACCCCTGCAGAAACGTACTTAAGAGAGGAAAACTGCTGCAGGGCAGTGAGAAGTGGTGAAAAAACTGTGAGAAACAGCCCTGCAGGCACCAGAGCCAGACAAGGAGGGAGGCAGGATGTTCTGGGATTGGTGCAGCTATTTCCCTGCAGTCCTTTGGACAAATCACAGTAAGGCAGCCATTTTCCCTGGAGCGCATGAAAAGGACCACAGTGGAGTTAATTTTCTAAATGAAAAAAATGCCACTTTGAAACAAGTCTTGAAATTTTTCTTAGAAAATATCTCAGGGGAGCTTTATTTTATATAAAACTAATTGCTTAGTTTGGTCTTTATTAATGAAAATATTTCTTTCCCCTAGAGCAAAATTATCTGTCTCATTGGCCATTCTTCATAGAATTTGCCATATTCTTACACCAATATTTCAAAAACTACGGAGATTTGGCAGTTTAAACTCTGAATTGGAATGGAAACTTTATGGAGAAAGTGAACCAAGCCACTGGGAGAGAAGAACAATCTTGTTTCTGTCTTGCCTCTCTCTCTGGGCTCATGAGATGACTCATTTACTCACTCAGAGTCCCTGTCTTCTTCATATGTGGATGCAGTATTCGTCATACAGATAAAGTAAAAAATGAGACCCCCTAGTGTGGGAAAACCGCATTTTGGGAGATGAACAGCCAGTTGAGCATCTTGTGGATTGGATTTAAGTGCTGTCAACAAAGAACCACTGGCACAAAGAAACAAAAGAAATTCTTCTTAAAAGAAGTTGATGGCACAAGAGAAATTTGTTGCAAATGTCAGAACCAGGTATGGTTGTGCACACAGCTTTTTCTACAATAGATTTCAACCTTCATACATAGTCATGTGATAGCGGGGCAGCTCTGTCCTAATTTGTCATACTCTATATAATATCATGTCCCATAGAGATCCCATTAACTTTCTATCTGATTTATAGCAACCCTGGATTCCTCCGTTTCCTGAACTGGAACACTTACATGTATACCATAAAGATATAATGCTACTGAGGTATGCCTATAACAAAGGTGAAGACCTAGATGCGTGCTGAAAGGAATATGAGAAATATTCCAAGAACAAATTTTGAATAAATAGCTTTTTTATTTACCCACTGGCATCCATGCTGCTCAGACTGCTGTGTATGAAGAGCAGCTCCACTGACAGCAGTGCAACAACTACAGCAAGAAGAGCTTAACTGGGAGAAAAGTAAGGTTTTTATGAATTTCTATTCTGAAATGTGATTGAAGTCAGGAAGAATCATTGCTTTTTTGTTCTTCCTGAAAACAGTGGAGCACAACAGATACCAGGAGTAAGATAAAATCACTCAGTCAAAACAACTAATGTCTGTTTGAAAAGGTAATAGCATTTGCTGTGTTTTATAATATCCCAGCTAAGACAAAGATAACAGAGTGCAGAAATATACCCTGTATTATGTAAAAAACTGAGAGATTAAAGGCTGACTGTGATCTCTTTTACCCAAGATTTAAATTGATGACTTTTGTAGATATCAGTGGCCCTAACCTCCATTACAATGGCAGAGCGAATGTGAGACATCACACAATCAGATAAAATCTGAGGTCTGATGTGTTACCTACCCTAACCTAAAAGCCCTTCAATATTCTGCAATGGTAGCTTTTCCATTTGAACTTGACAGGTTACACAATTATTTGGTGCCTCAATTTTCCTAATAGTAAACTGAATGCTTCTGTGAGTGCCACAGTGCCACCAAGAAACTCATTAATAGTGAAAGGATTTCAATGTCCAAATTAAAGACACTAAAAATAGATTTTTTTAAAATGACATTCTCTGCATGCAACATGAAGATATCAAAGCTCTCCCTCCCTGTGCTAGTTAAATAGAAATATTTAAAGATCTTTTCCCACGTAAGGTAAGTGCATTTATTGCTCCCTGAGGGGTCTGGCTGAAACTGCATGGAGTTGCTCACTGGCATTTCCAGTCTAACTAGTGAAAATCAATTGCTGAATTTAGCTGCAGTGTTGTCAGTAAATAGACATTCTGATCTAATTTCAAGGTCAATGCACATCAAGCTTAATTAAAATGGTGTGTTACCCATTGTTATTGAACTGTCTAAAATATTCAAGAGGACTCTGAGGACTCCAGCATACATTGAAGCTATAGAAAAACTGGAAATAAACTTTCTTACTATGCTTTCAAATCTGTAAGAAAAGAGTGAGAGGACTAGAGAGCTCTTATTACTGCTTCCGTTTCCATTATTCGCAAGTTACTGGAAATAATTTTCACACAGAGCTTCTTGATGAAGCTTAACTGGCTAAATCCAGCACTGTCACTGCAGAAAGGGTCCACTTCTCCCCAGCACCTAGCCCGCTGTGCCCTTCAACACATTGCATGATGCAAGTGCGAGTCCATGTGCTGAACGGGGAACCTGGCCTAAGCTAAACTCAAATGCAAAACAACATAATCCCTACACTTTGACTCCATGTTGAGTGTATAATTGCTTGAATATTCTTCCAAATAGCAAGATTAATTTTCACCTCTTGTACATTCTTAAGGCATGCAAAATTGTTAAATTTTGTAAAAACTAATTATTTTCATTGGTAGAAGAGAGGCCATCATCTGCAGCCGCTGTGTAATTTAGTTAAAGGAGAACTAAGACTTTTTTAGATATTTAACAAAATGACCTCCTGAAGCACATAAAAAGAAAGTACCAGGAAGGTATAAATTAAGGTGAAAGACACAGTGGGAGTCAATTCTCTTTTCCCGCCTCCCTGGTTACACCCACTGAATGAAATACTAGTATAAATCTCCCTACTTTCTGCTTGCTCCCACTGCCTTCAGTGAGATCTGAGTTTGGCCTATTATCTGACTCACTTGTATTGGATGCGATTTGACATCATTTAAGTAATTGTTTAGCCCAATGGGGCTCACTTTTTCTACCCACTGGCTTTGTATGTGAAAGCAGAATTAAGCCCACTTCATTGACTTTCCCTGTATTGGCATGTCAAAAAACATTCAGAGGGCAACATCATTCCTTTTCTTAATTAATAAGAATATGAGCAACTCTTCCTTTGAAATATTAATCGAAAATTTGCTTATAAATATTCATAAATGTTAACAAATAAACTTTATCACACCAGTGACACTTAAGGTAATGAGAATACACACACACAGAGCTATATTATATTACAAACCACTGCTATCATGACATGCTCCAAATAAGATTTATCTCAGATGTCTTGAGCACAGATGATGCCAGCAAGATGTCTCCTTTCGACACATCAATGGTTGTTTGAGGCATAATAGCACTACCATGTTTTAATAATTTAACTACTCCCAGCATAAGCCCTTGTTTACTTCCTCAGTGTTTATGAGGTGATGTATCACACATTCTTAACATCAGATCAAATGCTTGCAATGACATTCCTTAGTGCTGGAAATCTGAGCAGTTATATCTGTTGTATATTCAAAATTGTCTCCATGTTCCTCAACATCTTAGTTCTACAACAGACTTTCACTGGGAAAAAAAAGTTTTTATTTTAAATGGTAGCTGCAGGAGACACTTGATGACACTGTTCATAGTTCAGATTATTTTACTTGCTCTCTTACCTAAAATAGAGCTAACAAGATGATGACTTCTGAGGCTCTCACACAGCTTATTTCTGGGCTGTCTTCACCAAGACCAGCCCCAGTTTGCTGCCCTGAATCTAGGGATTCACGTGAGCCCTCTGTTTGGCCTGCAGCTCCCCTGCCTCTCTTGGATCAAACTCAGACACTCTTTCTATCTTTGTGCCTCTTCAAATAGTTCCTAACACGACCCTGAGGTGGGTTATTCCTTTCATGATGTAACTATATGTTTCACAAAGCTGGAAGGCTCATCAGCCCCAAACTGCAGGTGGCCAGCACAGGAGGTGGGGAGTCCTTATCTCCCAGGGCACTTCCTGCTTGTTCTCCTCTATCAGGACAATAAAGGAAGGACAAGCTTCTTGTGCCCCAGCTTCTCTATCTTGAAAATGGATGGATAACCTTTTGTATCTCAACAGAGATTTTGAAGGTACACAAAGGTGTCAGATACCCACATGCTGCTGATACTTACAGAGTGAGGGGTGCTGTGAATCAGTCCTGGTCCTTACAAACATCCTCCAGATGGAGACTGTTACAGGTGCCTTTGCTTTTTCCCCTTTCCATTTCCAGCACTCTTCCTAGAGTACTTTTGAGCTGCAGAAGTCAGAGAAATTGGAGGATTAAAATGACTGCATTTGAAAAAAGAGCAGAGAAGTGTGGTCACAGGTGCAGCATAAGTGAGATATTGTCCTGCTGCTCTTCATCTCATGAGGCCAGATCTGGGATTCTGTGCACCCTTCCATATATAAGATGAGATGACACACTGCTGTGGAGAAGATGCAAGACAAAGATCTTGCAACATGAGGTTGATGAGAGATTTTTTCTAGCTCATAGGCACTCAGGAGGCTTAGTGGGGACTCCAGAGCTGACTTCTGTGGGGAAGTGGGTCTATAGGTGCTCAGTGAAGCATTGCCTTGGTTTGATGAACAAGACACTCTGAAATGAGGTGAGGATCACTCACTACCGGTTTTGAACAGAATGTCTTTGCAGGAGAGTAATTAATCTAATTAAGCCAGAATTTTCACAGAAATCTCGTAGGAGAGCTGTGAGCAGAGGAAAAGGGAAGGAACCCTTCAGATGACTGTGCATGGTCCAGTTTCATATTTACCATGCAGCTTTACCAGGGAGTAAGAAGAAATATCTGGATTTTAACCTGGTACTATAGAAGCTGCTGTTAAGAGGTACAGCAAAGGTTGTCAGGCATCTGCATGAGCAGTCCTAATGGCAACCACTGTGTAAGTGAGCAATCACCAATGTAAAAGCTTTGCTGTGGGGCTTTATCATCTCAGCAGATTAATTTTTAGTATCTGACAAATGAATCATCAGATAAAACTGTGGCAATTGCCTACCTTAGCAGGCAGTTATTTCTCACACCTTTGTATGTGTGACATTCAATGTAAGGTCATTTCTCTATGCCACTTTCACTGCAACCATCACTGCAAGCACTGCTCACCAGATCCGCAGCTAAAAATCAGCATGGCAAAGGATTTGCCACTACAGAAAGTCTGAAATTACCACCTGCAGAGTCCTTGTCAGAAAATCATCCACAAAAAGCAAGGAATCATTGCCAAGTGCATTGCTGCAGAGAGGAGACATCTAGGCAGCTGTAACTGAGATATTCACCATACCTGTATGTCCTAATCTAGGCTCAGTGTGCAGCAAAATGATGCTGAGACTGATTGATCTGCAAGCTAAGCATAGCCAAAATATATCACAGGTATGAAATGACACCAAATTCATAGAGTGGTATCATGAAGACTGGAATTCATCATCACAGTGTATTGTGAGATGGGGCCATACTTTATTCTGGCTTTTACTTTTGCTCACTTAACATTACTCCTCACTCCTCGTGTCCTCATGCATATCTGTGAGACAGCACTTATATAGCAGCTTGTTTGCTGCAGTACTGAATCATTTCTTTGAGTATAGTCAAGAATTTGCTTACCAAAGGATATGGATGTAGAGCAGGGAACACATCCTTGTAGATGTGCATGCCCCAAGTCCTCTTGGGTATTAGTGGTTGCTGTAGTGAATCTTAAGAGCAACAGGTATGTGAGCTGTAGGGAAGGAAAGAGCTAAGGATAAAGATTAGCTTCTGTTGATTGGAGAAAATAATCACATTATAAAGGGAAAAGGAAAAGAAGAGAGACAGTTAAAAATTGCAGCCTGACTTACCTCTTTGTGGTGCACTGGTTTTGCACCAATTTCTCTCTCAGTTAATGTCCCACATCAAACTGCGTCAGGCAGAGAGCATAAAATGAAACCAGGATTAAAACATACTTTAAGTCATCAGCGGTTTACCTCAGTCCTTGTGTAAACTGCACTAAAACTTCAAGCTGTCCCCTCTGTGTTTTCTCAAGATCATGGTTGGAGATTGCAGAGGATATTGTGTGGCTATGTGGAATCTTCTCTGTCCAGATCTGGAGGCAGAAGATGCTGAAGATAGGAGGATGGTTCTGGTGCTAACCACAAAATCTAGACGTGCCGTCCCTTCTTCAGCCACCGCCAAAAAAGCACTTGGTTTGTTTCTTAACCTGTGCACAGGCACTGCCTGAAGGGGGGTGTGGTGCTAAGGAAGGACCAGTAGGGACCTGAGCCTCTGATTCAAAGTTGGAGAGGGTTCTGTACAAGGATTTGTGCCAAAGTGCATCAGAGTTGATATGGAAGCGCTAATACATGTAATGAGAAGAGGTCCCTTTTCCCAGGCTGCCAGGAAGATGTATATAATGAGTCTTACACTGTAATTCCTGTTCTGAAGGCCAGCAGCCCTATGTAAGTGTTCATGAACTAAGAGAAATAAGGCAGATAGATATCATCAAGCAGTGAAACTTCACTTTAAAGTGAGCTGTTGAGTCAATAAACCCATTCCCCTCACCCCACTGCTTTCCACATACTTAGCCAACACCAGCTGTGGCCCAATTAAACTCAACTGCTTACAGAAATGGATCTGTTACAAACAAGTACACAATGGATTATGATTGTAATCACTTAAGAGGTCACAGCAGCTCAATGCTTGTGTTTCCTGATTTCTGTATGAGACGTAGGACAGAAGCTGACCCACTTTTGGTAGCTACAGACTCTTCAGCCCCTTGTTTATTATGATAGTAAAATACAACTGGCCTGTGGTGTCAGTGAGCAAGCTGGCACTGTTCCTCCATGTACTAACTCTCTTAAATTAGTGCAAGAGGTAGATACTGCTATGAGATTAAGGAGTGCATGCAAGTAGCAGACAATGAGTTGTTACTTGCAATATCAATATGGTCATAACTCCAGGCTACTAACTAAACATGAAATGGTGAAAATACCTTGTCCTGGTGCAGATGGGGAAGGAAACTACAAATCCAAAGACTCTACAAGGTAAAATGCTCATGGTAGTTTTCCTTGTGCAGCTTAAATCAGTGTCTCCCACGGCGAGCTCAGGTATGTGCCTCTGCTGTCCTGCTGTGGCCAGCACCTCATGGTGAGAATGCTGCCTCCTTCATGGGACACCACTTGCTCTGAAGTGTCTCAGGGATTTCAGACTTTATGCCTGGGGGAACAAATTCTCCTGGTGTGCAAGGCATTTTGCAATGGCATTTAATATTTTGCTATTTGAGATGTGTAATCGTTTTCTGTGATGACTCCATCAATCCTGCTAGCTAAAAAAGATATTACAGATGTGAAGTGCAGTGCTTTTTCTTCTTTTGAGTTCTTTTCTGAAGATCTGTCTTTATTGGTCTTCCCTCAAGGCATTAGCTTAAATCTATAATGCCATCTGCTTTGTTGGGCTGTAAGCCAGGTCACCTTATTGAATCAGCATGGAGTAATTTACAGCATTGTTTTTTGCCGAGTGACAGAACTGTATCAGGGAAGCAGAGACAAAGATGCTTTTGTGCTAGAGCAGAATAACACACACTTTCCAGTTCTTGTGTATTTCAGCAACAAAAGGGGAAAAAAATGGGGTTCCCCTTCTCTTGGAGCATTTTTTCTTCCTGTTTTGTTTCTGAATAGTATTGTGATCTCCAAAATTGCTGTTGACTGAGAAGCACTGTGGCAGGCTAGATCATGGAAAGGACCAGTGGCATTTTTAGGATGTAGGGCTGAGGTGAGGATGTGAGAAGTTACAGCAAGAGCAGCAGACATTAATTAACTGTAAGAACCAGATAAAACCTCTCCTTTGTTATAAGGATTGATGAGATTTCTGTGCTTCCTTTAGCTAAACATGCTTGTAGCTGCAGCTACTTTGTCTTGAAAAGAAAATCTGAAGTGACTGCTGGAGAGCCACAGTTTATATTAGACACATACACTTGGAGCTGTATTGCTCTGCTGTCTGAAGAACTGTAGGAAAATAGCTGCATGATGTAGCAATTTCAGTTCTTGTTTTATATGCATATAAAACAAAAAAAAACCCAAATATTACATTCTGTTTGGAACAGCAGCTGACACCTTTGCTATTAAAAGCCATTGAAAGAACTGAAAATGGCATCCAAAGTCTTGTAAAAGTTTAATTAATTTTTTTGTTGGTTTACACCCTCTGGTCTATACTTTGCTCATTTTCATATTGGACAAGGGGATGTTTTTCAATGGTTTTCTATTAAATTAATCTTAATATTTTCTGGGGCTTTGGGCTAGAATGCATAATTGCACTTGTTAGTGGTGTGACTACTGAGCGTTGCACAGAAAGAAAGCTATGTTAAAAACAGCAATATATGATAAAAGATAACCCATGAAACAATAACGTCGAATGATGATGATGGTAGTAATAATACTAGCAAATAGGATGCCTACAGGCTGTCACAGTTATTGTATTTCAGAACAGAGTTGGAAAAATACATAAGTTAATTTTGCCAAATATTATCTAATATCAATCTATGTTATCAAGTATAATATATACTAAACTACCCAGAAACCATTTAATGAAAGTCCAAGTAACACCTCCCTAAATCACTAGG
Source organism: Psilopsiagon aurifrons (assembly GCA_025447955.1). Classification (NCBI taxonomy): domain Eukaryota; kingdom Metazoa; phylum Chordata; class Aves; order Psittaciformes; family Psittacidae; genus Psilopsiagon; species Psilopsiagon aurifrons. Next base: position 15,684 of record JAOEHY010050192.1, read on the forward strand.
ACTTATAATGAGCAATCAGATGAAAAAGATCCAACCAGTAATGACCTGGCCAGTGTTTATAACCAATGAACCTTTTGTAAGTAGTCTAGTGATGGCAAAGTATGTTTAACAACACAGGCAACTTTAGACCATAAAAAAAGCAATAAAACACCTCTGAACCTTTTATGAGTGACATAGGCCATGAATATACTTTACTCAGGTCATGAATGTACTAAGAGTAATCTGGCACTCACCAAAATATACAGATTATTCCAGGGTATTTTAATTCTGCAAGAGTAGATTTTGCAAGAGTAGATTTCATCCTATGACGAGATTAAAAAAAAAGAAAACCAGTGCTAACAACAACAAAAAATGGGATTATGGTCTGATGGAACCTGATTTTGCATTTTTTTAATTTACCTTGGAATATTCAGGTTCACTGGCCTTACATCCTTACCTTCAAGTGCTTTTATGGAAGGTGGAGGAACTCCACTATCACTGATGGTGGTTGTCAGTGGTTTTCCAAGGTTATATTTTTCCCTGTCTTGAGTACCTAATTATTCTCCAAAGTTTGTTGCTCTATCAGATTTCAAAACTTCATAACTCAGGATTAAAAGAGTGACAGATCGGAGTCTTTTCAGAAACGATTTCTGTCTGGTTCCTTGAACTGGAAATTCGTATTTCTAAAATTATAATTGAGCCAGTGAAGGTTTTGGAATGAAAGAGTCAAGAGCATCAGAATTGAAAATGAAAAGTGTTATCGTGGCTAAAAGTCTGATGAAAACTGGTTTGACAAGGTTGAGTAATTATCTGGCTAGTATACAGAATAAAATTATCCTCAAAAGGAATGTTTGCTATGGGTTAAGGTCACATATTCATTTCATTGAGAGGCTTCCTACAGCCTTCTCTTGAAAGACTGCAGACTTGGAAAAGTGCAGCAGTCTTTAATGGAAATGTGAAGAAATCAAAAGACCAAGCCCTATCCAAGAATAGTTACAAGTAAGATACTAAGCCAGTCATGGTCAGGGGTGGTTTCAACTATTGCCTGTACAAAAAAGTACAACTGGAAAAAGATGTTTTCTCATATATTTTACTAAGAACATTTTAAACCCCTCAAAAAGTTTAGTTGTCATATGATTGTACTGTAATCTTGCATTTCAGTAGAAATCAGCACCTTAAAAGTAGATTTGCAGAAATTATGTTAAAAGGGAGGGAAGATAAAAAGCATATTTGTCCATGAAAAAAAAACAAACCCTTGTGTCTTTAATAACAAGAAGGCTCATTTAATTCAAAGAAAAACACTCATACATGGAATAAATCAGCTCTGACTGGAGGAGAGATGCCCTTTGGAGGTCAAATAGTCTCTTAGACTTCCATAGCTCAAAGAGTTCTGCTCTATCCAAGGGAAAGGAAACCCAGGAAGATTGTCATGGTTATTTCACATTACACCTGAAACACTGAAATAACTCCTGAATAGATTCTTTGAAAGGAAATGATTTACTCATTTTGAACCCATCTGAGTTCAAGTATCAAAAACTGAGGGCCTGAATGGTAGTTGGAACAAAAAGAAAAGAAAATCCATCTCTCACAGAACACACAAGAGGAAAAAAACTGTAAGAGTATTTACCTTGCAAGGGGTTCAACAAATAACTAACAGTGGTGCTGTGGTTTCACACAATTCTATAGTGAAATGTGCTTTAACAGTGACATTTCAAGGAGTGGAATACAAACTACATTACATTTACGTCTGCAGTTATCCTTCAGTATTACCCCCATGATTCTCTGCAGCCAAAAGAGAGAGTTCGGTAATGGCAGAGAATTCATTCTAGCTGAGAACAGTGTTTCTAATTGATGCCCAGTCATTTTTTGTTATCATATAGAAGGACTTCTATGAAAGCTGTGAAGCTTTACATTGCCTGGGCTGCATCAGTGTAAGTGATACCTTATCTCCATCCTGAACATCCCTTGGGCTTGAAGTTTTACATTTTTGTAATCTGAGAAATGTGTTGTTACCATTCATGGGGAAAGGCTACGTCACACTGAGCAGTCTGGAGCAGAAAACATGCCTGATGCCCTCTTACTTCAGCAGACACATAGAAACAGAGAGGCAGAGAAGAGGCAGATGCTTGCAGCTCTTTGACAGCCAGTCACTTGGAAGATGCCTTGTTCTATATATAGTACCTGCATACAGTTTTCGGCTGCTCACACCTTGCAGCAGCAAAGAGGAAGAGAAGTTGTGGAGTCAGTTCAACTACAGCACTTTGAGAAGAAAAAAGAGGAGTGAGGTTTTTTTCTGAAGAACAAAGTTTCCTCAAGCACCACTGACTGGGGGCATCATCTGGGGCAGAAACATGAGGCACCATAAAAAATAGGACATTTCTTTACCCAGTAGTGCCTTCCATGGGACTGAACCAACCGACACCAGCTCTTTTGAATTATTATTCTTAGAAGAACACTGAAAAGATACCAAAACATCGCTGCTCTGGCTCACTGGCTGTGCAAATCACAAAGAGCATAGCTTGTCTTAAGCTTTCTCATAACATGGAAAACATACTGTGATGGTACTCTTTTTTGAACAGCTGTATCCTAATCTTTTTTCTTCCCCGTCTGTGGACATGTCGGCGCAGCTCCAGCCCTCTGGAGCTCCAGAAAGCTCACCCAGAGATTTGTTTGACAGGCCCCATCATAAAGCAAGCTTCGTTTACCTCCCCAGCTCTTCCTGCAGCAAGACTGTCGTAGGAATGGGAAAATGAAGAACATTTTGCAAATGCAGGGTCTACTTCTTTGTTAGAGACCCTCAAAGACAGAGACATGCAAGGAAGCTTGGAACTTTCTGAGTTTTCAAAATATGAAAATCTTCAGAGGTTGAGCCATAAATAGTCCCTTGTCAGTCAGCTGTGAATATTTCTGCTGTTATTATACAGATCTTGCAAGCTCAAGTCAGTGGCTAAAAAAGTACTAAGCACAATGAGTTTTATTCCATTGTTATTCAATACACATCTCAGGAGAGGTGACTAAGAGGTGAATGAGAGATTTCAAAGTACCTTATTAGCTCTCTAATTTAGCGCACAAAAAATAACTTTGGTGCAGAACATCATTTAAGATCTGGCTGAAACTCTTGCAGGGAATAATTCTTTAATAAATTTGGTCTTTTTTCCTCCTAGGGTGAATTTACCAAAAAATAACAACAAACCAATACATATGTTTGTTAACTGAAATTATTCTGACCCTATGCAAACACATTTCAGTTTATGGTGCATTCTTGAGATATTTGCTATGAAGAATAAGTTGAGGCTGTTCAGCCTGGAGAAGAGAAGGCTGCATGGAGACCTAATAGCAGCCTTCCAGTATCTGAAGGGGGCCTATAGGGATGCTGGGGAGGGACTCTTCGTTAGGGACTGTAGCGAGACGAAAAGGGGTAATGGGTTCAAACTTAAACAGGGTAAGTTTAGATTGGATATGAGGAAGAAATCCTTTACTGTGCAGGTGGTGAGGCACTGGAATGGGTTGCCCAGGGAAGTTCTGAATGCTCCATCGCTGGTGGTGTTCAAGGCCAGGCTGGACATAGCCTTGGGTGGCATGGTTTAGTGTGAGGTGTCTGTTCATGGCAGGGGGGTTGGAACTGGATGATCTTAAGGTCCTTTCCAACCCTAACTATTCTATGATTCTATGATTCTATAAGCAAAGATGGTTAGAGTTTCAGCAAACAGGGGTGGTGATTCTGTCCCTCTGCTTTGCTCTGGTGAGACCCCACCTGGAGAACTGCATGCAGCTCTGGAGTCCTCAGATCAGGAAATATGCAGACTTCTTGGATTGGGTCCAGAGGAGAGATATAAAAATTATGAGAGGGATGGAACACCTCTGTTAGAGGAATGGCTGAGAGAGTTGGGGTTGCTCAGCCTGGGGAAGAGAAGGATCCAGGGAGACCTTATTGTAGCCTTTCAGTACTTATGGGGGCTTATGAGAAAAATGGGGACAGAGTTTTTAGTAGGGCCTGTTAAGATAGGACAAAGGGAAATGGTTATAAACTGAAAGAGCATTGAGTCAGACTAGATATAAAGAAGATTTTTTTTTATGATGAGAGTGGGGAGGCCCTGGCAGAGGCTGCCAAAAGTAGCTGTGGCTGCCCTGTATCTGATGGTGTTTAAGGCCAGGTTGGGCAGGGCTTTGAGCAACCTGGTCTAGTGGAAGGTGTTGCTGCTTATTGCAGGGGTTTGGACTAGATGACCTTTGAAGGTCTCTTCCAACCCATTCTATGATTCTAAGAAAAACACCAAAAGCATCAAAGCCTGAGACAGGCAATGTGAATGCTGCAGCAAGTCACATATGTCCTGAAGAGCCACCCAATTATCACAGTTCCTGACTATTTAATACTGTCAGGCAGGTGTGGAGAAAGTCTTTTTCAAATGTACAGTAGACACAAACCTAATCACTTGTCCTTAGGCTCTGATACCACAGTTGCTCTGTAGTAGCATTTGCTAAAATTTCTTGTGAAATTTTATAGATTACATACACACATACAATTCTCTGGAAAATGGGAAGTTTTCAATTAATTCTTTGTGTTTAATATTTGAGGAAATGCAAGTATATTAACAATGGAGGGCTCTGCTTTAAATGTGTTACACTGTTCCTTCTGATAAACCAGGTTTTTTACCTGGACACTGCCATGCCTGGAGACAACAGGATGGCAGATGCAGTCTAAGCTGCTCATGGCTGGAGGAGTGTGAGATGTCTGAGGGTTGACTCTGGTCTGGCCCCATGGCTGCACTTCTAACTGAGAGTTTTAGCTTTAGGTAAATACACTTAGTTAATAACTCTGCTTCCCTGGAAGCTGTGGCAGTTTTTCTCAGAAGAATTCTTTCCTTCACTGGCCTTGGAAAATAATGAGGGTTTTTACCTTGTAATATTTGTGTAAATAGCATTCTAGGATTGTTTTTTTTAGACTTTTATCTTGTGATCTACAGCATGGAGAAAGGCAAAACCACCAAAGGAGGCTAAGTAAAACTAAAATAATGGTAAGAATTGAAAAAACTCAAGTCTGCAGTTTAATGATTAATTTTCTTGGCCAAAAGAAGCATTACAAGATTATTTTCACTGACACCATTCTGTTTGGGGGAATGCAGAAACCCACCAAAGCTTCCACATGGAGGTGACTGTGCAGTTGTGCTAATTGTAATAATGCTTTCTCTGCTGTGAGTGCTTGGATGAAGCTGAAGCCATTTAAGTGATTTCTTTAAGTGGCCACTGAACCTGTTTTTGATGGTAATAACTTTTTCGTTGCTACAGCCCTGCTCTGGATTCAGAGCAGTGACCTGTAGATGAAAGGCTCCATATCCCATTGCAGTCTCCTTAGTTAGCCAGTCTTGGCCTGCTTTTCTTCCCTGCAAGCAGCCACTTCTGCATCTGGAGGTACTGACTGAAACAGGCAGCAATGAAATCATTCTGTGTCTCATATTTCCACTTGGGTTCAGTGATCAGAATCACAACAGAAATAAGTGTGTTGAACTGAAAAGGTCTTTTTTCTTGAATGTTTTCTGTGATATGAATGTTATAAAAGCGCTCTGTATTCCAATTAAACTTAAACAGCAGCTCTAGCAGGGAGCAACTGCTGTGCACTCACAGGATAAATCAGCTTTCCTACTGAGCTCCACAGCGTAGTTAAACTATTTTACCAACCTCCATAAAAGCATATGCATTTTCTTGCTGTCTGTCTTGCTTAATCCTTCTTACATAGTTCTTATTTCTCATGGATATAAATGCCTATGTCTCTGTGTGGGGCCAAAATCCTTTCAATTTCAGAGAGTCTTAAACAGTAGTATCATGTCTGTACCATCTTCTTTTGCTGGCAGATGATGGTGCAAGCTGGGCTTATCAGCTTGGAGGTTTATTTCTACTCCAGGTCCCCTGTGGCATGTTGTGCAAGTCATTCCTTCCTGCAAATGTGAATAATGATTCTTTTGCTGTTTGGCTTTTTTTTTTCTGCCTCAGATGGAAAGTCTTGGGGCCAGAGGAATATTTTTGAGCTGTTTAGTCCACACTAACTCCACTGAGCCCTAAACTGGATTCCAGCTGAGGAGGACTGTCATGGAGCTGAACCAAATCTGGTTCATTGTAATAGTTTTTATTGTTTCTATCCAAGCTATAAATGCATCTGAGCCCATGGAATTTGGCTTATTTATGAGCAGAGGAAAATCCATTGTGAGTACCTGAGTATATAGAAAAAACTACAAAGACAAGCCCTCAGTGGAAGAAGCACTATATACAAGCCACAGTCGGTGTAGCTCTGTTGGCCAAATTCTAAGACAAAAGGTGTTTTTCACACTTAGCAAAGCAATCCATTGCTGCTGTTTCTAATGTGGTGCAACGACAAAATGAACTTTTCACTTGGCCAGCTACGAATACATGCATTGCCCTTGGTTATGTTTCTTTTTGCCTCTTGCTACTGTACTGTGGGTAGAAATGACCTTAGCGAAGCATACTAAAATCTGACACTGGCTTGTGCAGTGCTTTGGCCATTAGTACTGTCATAGCTAAAAGGCTCAGACAGCCAATAATGCCCTTCTGTGGTCTCCAACCTGACCAAAACAAGAACAGATTTAATTAAAGCTATTAGGGAAGTAGCACTGTATGATGATTTACCCTGAGTGAGAGCCAGTGTCCCATTTGTTTGAGATTAATATAACTTTGTATGTTTGAAAGGCTGTAGTTCTCTATGTTAAATGTAATAACTGAAATTTCACATCCACAAGCCTACCTGGCATAAAATGAAAACCAGCTCTGTATCCACGCTGATCATTTCTGTTGTTTGAATCACTTTATGGCTACATGAAAGAAAGTCTGATGAAATGAAATATAGGTATAAAAAATAGCAAGAGTAACATGCATTTCGGATTTTTGTATTGTATAAGGGGAGTCTTGGGAGTTCAGCTTGGCAAAAATAATATGTTTTTTCCTTTTTTTTTTTTTTTTTTTTTCTGCTTGCTTCCCCCCTCGTTTTCCTTCCCATTGCCTATGAAATTGAGATGAGGACAAAGAAAGATGTTAAAAACTCATTTTCCTGTCTTAGAATACGAAGGATTGTGAGGCAGCAGGATAACCTATGCATTGCAGAAAGTGGGTAGCAATCAATAACAATGAAATTTTAAAGATACATGATTTCACAGAGAACATCAGCGGGACAGTAATTTGGAGGACGTGTATGCAGCTTTGCCATAGGAGGAAAAGTTCTGAAGGATCCATTAGCTGATGCTAATTGCCAGCATACAAATATAAGAAATACACAATGTTGCCATGAATGGAACGAGGAAGCTCCTGAATTGCTACCACCTAAGGGGAATAGTAATGCACTTTGGAAAATGTACATCTTCTGGTGTGTATTTTTTCCACATATCCCTTACTTATTGGCTTTACGTACAGTCATAATGGCTGTACCTGATGTAGTAACAGCTCACAAAAATCCTGCCTTCTCAAGAAAAGTAGGAAAAAAAATGGACATAGAAGATTTCTAAAGACTATTTAGAGTCAGTATTATGCAATTAAAAATATTTTCATTTGGTGTCATAAATGATGAAGTTAGAAGCAGCAGTATGTTTAAATTGGTGATTAAGTTGGTCTTTCGTGATGTATTTTTCTCTGCATTTTGTATCCTCTTGATAGAATTGGTGATTGTTTCAGAAAAGGATAGATTTCCATCAGCATTAAATGCAAAGAAAGGGTACCTGAAGGTTTTGTATGAGTGCAACTAGCCAGATATCCTTAATGTAGAATTAGTCTGTTGGTATGTAGCTGTGTCTGTGTTGTATTTCGTGGAAGTAACAGGGAAAAAGGAACAAAGTCAATGTGAGATAAAACTCTGAAAGCAAACAAGCACAGTGGTATGATTAATGTTTAAAGGAGAGCTGTTGGATAATGGTCTTGAGCTGATTATGAGCATGTCTAAGGAAGTAATTTTTCTTTTTAAAGTATGCATCTGCTTGGATTTGAAATGAGATTTATTTTATTTTTTGTAATATCTTGTTTATTAAACAAAGTGCTCTTTTGAAAGGAAGAAATGCATGAAAAGATGCTCTGAGTTGGTTTACTGAAATCCACTTAAATACTGATGATTTTTTGTTTTTATTAGAAATGTACGAAGTCAAAAATCCCAAGCCACACCTCAGATTTAAATTTCCAAAGTAAACTTGTCCTTATTTGACTGAAAAAACTATAGTCTCCAGAACTAGCTGATGCTGTCTTTCAGACATGCATATCCTTGAGCAGATGTAAGCAATTTCTCTGGAGTTCGATGTGAAGTCCTTTCAGTCCCAAAGTTCCTGGTAGCAGTTCATTAAGTGGTCTTTTTAAAGACCTGTTGAATATAGCTGGAGATACACTTCATTATTTCTGACTTTTGAAGAGGTAAGCTTTTGCAGGGAACTTTGATGTTCTTGTTTTAAAGTAGGCAACACCACTAAGCACTTCTAGCTATTGATATTATTTCTGGTATCCTAGGACTTCAAGACACAATCAGAAGATGGTTCTCTGCAGATCTTACTGTCTAAGAAGAAACTTGGAGACAGTGGAAACAGTGAAAGGCTGGAAAACATTCACTGTATTACTTTTTGTTCCCAAACAAAATGAGAAATTAATTCATGATAAAGCTTGACAGTGTTTTGAAAGTTTGAGCTATTCTGTTTAAGGCTTATATATTTCATTGTCTTCTACCATAATATTTCCAGAAATATTCTGTGAAATAGGAGCAGTCAGATTGCAGATGCACTGTCAGTCCAGTTTCATGGATAGCTGTCTGTATAGCAGGAGGTCACAATGAGGTGGAATGAAAAAGACATCCCAAGCTGGCTTCCTGTTTCCTTTGAAGTATAACACATCCTGCAGATGTCAAAACTACACAAAGCATCCTCAGAAAGTGGAGATGATGTCTGAAATTCTGGTTTGGAGAATTAAAATACCATAATTAGTGGTGGATGTTTGATCACAGGCCATGTATTACTGACTATACTCTTCTTGGGTCCATTTATTAATAGGAGGAAGTAATAATTTTTAAATTTTTAAACATTAAATTTTTTCATTTGATACATTTATTGCATTTTTTCTAATTATGAATTGTAATGTGGTGGATGTAAATATAAGACAAAATGCCTTTTGTGAAAATAATGATATTTGGTTTCATTAGTCCAATTTAACACAAGATTTTCTCAGGGATTAGATAGTGTTCTTTTTAATAACTTGAGCAAGAACAGTTGGTTTTACTAAAACAAGTGTGATTACTAGTTGTGCCTTATCTTCCTTTTAAACAAACATTGTATTTCCCTGTGTTAGGAGCAATTGCAAGAACAAGGGTTGCAAAGTCACAAAATTCAAGAGCCAATTGTGAATGCTTTGGCATATTTAAAAAAATTAGAGTGAAGAGAGACTGACATTTTTACAAAATTATGTAAATATTATTTTGGGATAAGCAAGGTATTTTTATAAATTCAGAATGTTTCTTTCAATTTTTTTTTTCCCCACAAATCATCATTACAGGCTTTTGAAACGAAGAATTATTTTTATTGGGGAAAATTGAAGCATTATGTTTAAGACTGAGAAGAAAATGTTCATGTCTGCTAATTTTTTCTGAAGTTTTTCTGTCAAAACAGACACAGTTTTGCAAAGTGTTTCACTTCTCACTAGGTATTGCTTTCCCAATGCTTTAGTGAATAATTCATATTGAAACAGGTGGGGTGAAATGTATTAGAAAAAGTTTGTCTGGGTAGACTGTGTAGTAGTGGTGGTAATTGTGTCTGAATAATTGATAAAATATGATTTTATTTTCTTTCCCCTGCTTCTTCTGGTTGTGAATGCATTGTGCTACAGGCACAGTGATTTTGGCTTTTTTTTTTTTTTAATTGAAATACAATATATTGATATATTGATAAACAATATATTGATAAATGTCTAACATTACAATAAATTACAATGTCAGCACATTGTGACTGCAGCTCAGTTAAGGGTCTGACAGTATTTACCATTCAGTCATTGCTAACTTGCAGTGTCCAAACCTTAACATTTTGTTGTATGGCTGAAGTCTGAATTACATCAGAGTCATGGTCACATTTATGATTATTAAATGCTAAATTATGAATTGCTTTTCATAGCTATAACACTGTGCATTTTACCTACAATTTTAGAGTCTATTCTAGAGATTTTGGAGCAAATAATGGCTTTCTTAAGTATTTCTTAAGTATTTTCTTTACTGTTCACAGTGCAAAATAGCTTCGTATAAGACTTACCTTTCAGTATGTTTCCTTGCTGTTAGTATACCGATGATGTTTATAAGCTGGCTGCTGCTTACCTACTCCAACTCTTAAATTTTTAGGTGGAGCAACTTAGATCTGAACTTCAGTTTTTGTCTCGCATTGAAGTTGGCAAGAACTGTAGCTCAGAAAGTTATTTAACTCCCTATAGGAGAGGGCTCTACCCAGGCAAATTCACTGGATAAATATAAAGCGCAGATTCAGCAAACCATTTAAGTTGTTAGCTTCTCATTCATTCTGTTTCTCTACTATTATTTTCTCTTTTTTTTTTTCAAGTGTTTGAATTATGTGTGGCTGTGTCAAAACCATATACCAATAAGCATGTTGGGCTTGTGGTCAAAAATAAAAAAACCAGGTAGGATTCTCTGTGCAATACTGATGTTTGTCATTGCGAGTACCAAATCTTGGGGTTTGTATGTGGAGACAGTTCTTGAAGACAGACTCTTTTCTTTTAAAATTTAAAAACTCCTTAGTTTCGATAACTGTAAAGAAAGTATTTCTCCTGTATTGGTTTCAAGGACTTTTTCACAGTTGGACAGGCCTTTGAGCAACCTGGTCTAGTGGAAGGTATTCCTTCCCATGGGAGGGGGCTGGAGCTGGAGGAGCTTTAAGGTCCCTTTCCATACAAACTATTCTGTGATTCTATGATTAAGTAATTTATTATTACTGTATTTACCAGATCACTGTAATCTTTAATGTCTATTAGCATGTTGTTACTGCAAGACATCCTTAGGGTAGTGGATCTCAAAAACCTGCCTGCTATTAAGTGTCTAGTACAAGAGTGGATGTCCTTTCATTCAAGCACAGAGGAAAAGAAAATATTTTGATAGTATTCAGGAAAAAACATTAGTAATTGTTTGGCATTCTCCAGTTTTGTGGTCAACAAGACGGGAAAAGAATCCTATTTAACTCTAAGCTGCAGAATAAAACCTGTTAAGAAGGGCTGAGTTTCTAAAGTGCAATACCAAACCATTTATGCTTTTTAAATGCATGAAGTTTGAAAGATAGAATGGTCTAATATATTTTGCAGTTCCTCATTAATTTGCATTATCACTGAAAAACAGTTTAGCTCTTTTCTCTTTTCTCTGTTTCATTGGTAAACCTGTAAAAGGGTGAGCCCTAAAAGACTGAAAATATAACTTCTGAAACAAATGTCAGAAAATCGTATCAATTTGAACTTTTGAGTACCTCTCTTCAGACTGTGTGCCAGTTCTTGCTTTTCTGACACTCAAGCTCCTGTCCCTCTATTTACTGTTTCAGAAATGTTGGGAATTTTAATGTGCTGTGGGTCACATAAGCTTCAGAGTCCGTTAAAACGATTAGGATACAAGCTAGCATTTGGATTTAGAGGCTTTCTATTTTACATTTATATGTCTTGATGACTGAATCTTCAGCCTTTGTAAATACTAAAACAGCACAGACAAAACTGTTAGCACTGGAATGGCATATCAGTGGAATTGATTGAGATGGTTAAGTGGAAGAAAGCCGTGGATCATAAAATCATAGAATCATAGGTTAGCGTTGGAAAGGACCTTAAGAGCATCTAGTTCCAGCTCCCTCACAAGGCTCTGTCCAGCCGGGACTTGAACACTGCCAGGGATGGAACATTCACAACTTCCCTGGGCAACCCATTCCAGTGCCTCACCACCCTCACAGTGAAG
>JAOEHY010050200.1:0-41625 GCA_025447955.1 Psilopsiagon aurifrons
TCCATGTCCTTTTTATGTTGAGGACACCAGAACTGCACACAGTACTCCAGGTGAGGTCTCACGAGAGCAGAGTAGAGGGGCAGGATCACCTCCCTCAATGTGCTGGTCACATTCCTTTTGATGCAGCCCAGGATACGATGATACACATATGGCCAAACATCCTCTCACATCTGTGTGACAGCACCAGGATTGCCTGGACAACAACCAACCCACTTGAGTTTGTGTTCTGCAGGGGCTGTCCTGCAAACTGTCACATGCAAGTTGTTTTACTCACAAAAGCCCTGCAGTGAGTTTGGTCACATTCGTGCTTCTGCACTGGCTCAGCAAGCTCACATCCTCCCCAAGGCACACCTATGCCCATGTGGGCGACAGCAAGTATGTTAAGTCCGGTTTTCTTCCTGTTTCCACCCTAGAAAATTACCTAACAACAAGTAATGACAGTGTTTTGGTAGCATGTAACAGCACTGCTGTAATGTGCCAAGGCAAGGAAAGGCCTGAGAATGGTTTGACAGAAAACTGCTTGTATTTTAAGCTCTCAGCTCCGAGTTAAACGGAAGTTTCAAACATGTGGCACAAGTCCTTTTGGATCATGTTTAAAACAAATTCTGTGTGTTTGGAAACAGTGAAACTGGAAACTGCGACAACACGTGGTGTGTTTGGGGGAAAAGACAGCAGGGAGAGAAGAAACAAGCCTATCTGGAGATCTTATCTGAGTTTTCTTGGGAGGACAATTTATCCAGCCAGGACTGGAAGTTGATCATGGTTGGGTGGCTCCCAGCAGCTGCATTTGGAAAGGAAAGGGAGGCAGCAGCAGGCCAGGTAGATATCCGAGTACTTCAGCGTCTGCCCCCTTCAGTTAAATACCAGATGTTAGGAGTTTGCTTGTAAACCTTCAGCGACAAGGATGAAAATGAAGCGTTTGCTGAGTTCTCTGCCTGGCTCTGTTTCAACACCAAACTGCACTCACATCCCTGCTCACCTGCACTCGCCTGTTTGCAAGTGTAATGTGAGCCTCGTGGCCATTCCCAGCACTTTTCAGCTTTCCCTTGTCTGTTCTAGAGGACAAAAGATGGGAAAAGCTGGATCTAATGCATGCAAGAGGCCACAGTGTTCACTGGTGCCCTGGTATGTGATTTAGGAGATCATTTGTTCAGCTTGCATAAAACTCCATGCTGCTGAGGAACTGTATCCTGATGAACTGGATGTATTTATGTATGTGCTCCATATTTAAATATGAAAATCGTGCTTACTGCACAACAGAGCCTTTTGTTCAGTTCGTATGATGCCATTCTTCCTCAAAGTCTTCACTATCACAAACGATAACAGGGTGCAGTGACCTGCCTGTGTTTTGGCCCAACAGCTGGGAAGCATTTTTATTACACAAGGTTTCCTTATCTGCTCCAGCAATAAAACTAATGGAGCCAGGTGCCTTTGCCTTCCATAATGCTGCTTCTCTCCGTGTGCCCAGGGGGCAAGCTTGGGGTAGTGGCCTATCTCCTTTGGGCCAAGTCTCTAGCAACCGGGATTAGCAGTGAGGGAGCAGGCGTGGATTTGGTTTCTAATTAATATTTACAGCATGGTAGAAATCTAATTTTAAATAGATCTATTTAAAAATAAATATTTTTATAAACATAAATTATATATATTAAATAAACATATCAACAGGCTACATTTTATAAGTCCCAACTTGCACCCAAAGTCACTGCCTTTGTGAGCAAGACACACTCACCTGCCGAAAATCCCTTGGGCCTGAATGTGTGGAAATAATTTGGTGTCCTGTGCTATGCAATATGTTAAATGAATCACAGTACAAGAAACAGATGTTTATTCCAGTGGGTGCAGGAGTCCAGACACAAAGTATTGGGTTTCTGTCTGTCTCAGGTAGTGGGACAGAGCGGAAAAGTTGGGATTAAACATTCAACATGTGTAAAGCTTAAAAATGTAGCCTGGGTACTGTAACTGGCCTTACCTTGGCACAACCCTGGGTGCTGGCACATGCCCTGCACATTACACTGAACTCTGAGGCTGTTTGGGTGCTTTACTTTGGTGCCTGGCCATACTTTTTAGCTTCAGTGCCCAAGGGACAGTGATCCATAGCCCCTATCCATGAGAGATCTGGGACCATCTGAGACCACATCTACGATATTTCAGGTCTTTGGATGCTGCCCTCCTGAGATCTAACTGCACAACTGAGCCCCAAGCTTTTCAAATGAGCTGTTTTCCTTAAAGCAAAGGCTCGTTTTGTTTGATCAGTTATTTTTACCTGTGAAACTGAAACTTTAGGAGTCAGAAAAGGTGGGATATTTTGCCAAATGAAACATGGAATGCAAGGAGCTCCAGTGAAGTTTGGGGGCTGGGGTGTCCCTGTCAAGTTAGTTGCTTGGCTTTTAGCAACTCAGTGTGGGGAATGCTTACTCAGAACTCTGCAAGAGCAAGCAAGTGCCTGAAAAAGCAAATGAAGCAATGAAAAGGGTCCCTGTAAAAAGATGGTGCATATCCATTGATGCTCCTTGCTTGCAACCTTTCTGTCATGCACTGATTCTGTTATCATCAGCAGGAAGTAATTGCTCACACGGGTCCTGCTTGGATCATTTCTAGAAGACCTGTGAGTCCAGGTGGAGGCCACAGCCTCTGGTCCCACAGGTTGGCAGTCACTGGAAAGCAGCGTGACACCAGCCCTTCTGCCACCCACAACCACTGTCCTCCCCTGGCAGCAGTTGTGGCGAATGAAAAGCACTATTTTTATGGTTTAAAATCAGTAGAACAGTTTTCCTCAGAGCTCTGCCTCCTCCCACATTTCACTAAGAGCTGTATCACCACCAGTGCTTCCTGGCTGTGGGAGCTGGGCTTCACTCATAAAGAAGGAAAGATCTGCTGCTTCTCTTCTGTTCCTGTTTGCATCCCTCACAGTGCTTGAAACGTGCTGTATCCTGAGTTATTCTTAAACAAGCCTTCCCTTTGTTCAAGTCATGGGTTATGAATTCCATCCCTTTGAAGAAATATGACCCATACAATGGAAAAGTGAGAATGATGTGAAGTCTGCACGAGATACTCATGGCGGTGACATACAGGAAAAGGATGAGTGCTTTGCACTGTCCTCATGAATGAAGCACAGGAAGGAGGTGTGACAGGGCAGCGGGTGAGCTGCTGGGAAATTTCCATGGTTCCTGATGCTCTGCTGGCTCATTTTACATCCTCACCCGGCATTTCCATTGACTGAAAGTGTTCCCCATAAAGGGCTCCTCCGGCACTGAAAGACTTGGCTCTGCTAAGAGGTGGCAGCTTTTCTTAATACCTAACACGAGTGATTCAGATCTAATTTGTGACATTTGTGTCGTGAGAGCCTGTGCTGAGCAGGGCACATATACATGAGTACACATCTCTACCTGGGATGCAGTAGTCCTGGTGATCTCCTCTCTTTGGTCACCAGCAACAGGACACAAGGAGATGGAATGAAGCTGTGTAAGCGGAAGTTCAGATTGGTCATTAGGAAAAGATTCTTTACTGGAAGGGTGGTCGATCACTGGAACAGGCTCCCCACAGCACCAAGCATGTCAGAGTTCAAGGAGCATCTGGAGGATGCTCTTAATCATCTGATTAGTTATGTAGTCCTGTGAGGAGCAGGGAGTTGGACTCAATGGTCGTTATGGGTCCCTTCCAATTCAAGATCTTCTGTGATTCTATGGCAATCATCAGTCCTTTGCACATCTCCCCACACTAGCACTGCTCTTTTGTTCTCATCAGTAATGCCTGCTGGGTATTTGGGATAGTGGGAGAAAACATTCATGCTGCTAGAGACCGAAAGTGCCTGTCTGATGGTTGCAGTCTCCTCCTAAGGACACCACTACCAGCCATGCAGGGTGTATTTGCCACAGCCAAAGGCCTGGTGCAGGCAGGCACTGAGCATCACTGGATGCAGCCTGGAGCCTGGACTGTTTAGGGTTTGCTGCTGGGGCTCTGTGCCCCACGCTGTCCCAGTGGCCACTTGGCTTTTTGTTCACACAGCACCAGCAGCACCCACACTTGCTGCCACTGGTTGCAATACCCATTGCCAAGCCTCAGTGCCTCACTCCTGGAGGCTGCTATCATGTGCAAAAGGGAAGAAGCAAGCAAAACAAGCACAGCCAGGATCCACATAATACTGCTGCAGCTCTGCCAGGAAATGGCCTGTAAAAGTTCCTGCATTTAAAGCCGGGAGATGAGTTTTATTGTTAGTAGTTGTTATAGCAACCCAAGGTGCTTGAGAGTAATACATGCTCAGCACATTGCAACAGACTCTGACAAGTTCAAGGCTGTTGCCTTGCTGCTAAATCTTGTTGCCAAGGCAATGCAACATAATGCAAGAGCCTAGAGAATGAATACTGCTGACAGCTCGTGCCAGCAGGCTAGGGCTGATTAAAAGGGAACTTTTGAAACTGATGTTAACTTAAACAGTGCAGCAGCAGCAGAAGGGAAAGGGAAGCACAGAGATGGAGGAGAGGATCCAGAGGAGGAGCCATGGGCTAATGTCAAGCAACAGGTAAAGGAAAGCGTTTGATTAAAAAGCAATGTGGCTGAATAGGATGTCTTAGCCTGTAATGCAAGAAATGCACCAGATTCATGGAGGGAGGAAGAAACCCCACAGAATTGTAATTTTTTACATTTGTTTCACTTGGGCAGTACTGTGGAACTTGAAGGGAAACTTTGGCTTTTTCCCAATGGTTTTGACAGCAAAACCCAGGGTTTTTTCAGTCAATTTGTTGAGTGACGCAGGTATTATTGCTGCTATAGTAAAAAGCCAGGAAGTAGCTCAGTTGACTTTCAGTTTATGTTCATTCCCAGCCTTTTTAAACATGCTTCACAGCAAAACACTAGCTGGAAATGAGATGAGGCTGCAAGCTGGTTATTCACTCCTGACTATGATTCACTATTAATGCTGACAGTATGCTCTGAGTTGAAGAGAACCACCTGAAGGAGCACAGAGTCAAAACAAATGATCAATTCCAAAGCAGTGAGGTAATTAAGTTAATTTCAACTACCAATATAATATTTTGTCATGTGCGATATGGGATACTAGGATACTAAAATACAATACTACTGAAGTGCCTCGAATAGATACACAGAGATCTCAGATGAACTTGTTGACTTGTCCATTGATTTGTGAATAAAAGCATAATATTTCTTAAACAATTACCATAGCAGTGTTCTGATCCACTCTTACTTATGTCTCATGCATTTTACGTTCTCATGGACTGTCAATAGCTAAAAACGATCTCATGTTTTCCTCTTCAAGGACTATTTCATCATGTGCATCTTGCACTACAGCAGCATACAGCAGTATACCTGGGACCACCAAATGTCCTACGGGGGAGCTTGTTCTCCAGGCACCTGGAAAAGTCAGGTTTGCAAGTACTTTGTACTATTTCAAAATGGAAAACTAAGACAAGGGAAGTGATTTGCCAATTGTAGTGGAAATTTTTTTGTGTACAGTCATGGGCAGAGCCATCTCTATTGACCTTCAGAAAAGGAAGGCTTTTCATTAACTGTGAATTATTTTTGTACTAATTCCAAGATCCGAAGCCATGGGCCAGGGAGCAGGCAGGTGACTGGTCATATGCTTGTAACCATCATTTGTTTTCCAGCAGCTGAATGATATTCAAAGAAGCTAGCAATGTGTTACTTGCAACCTTATTACTATGACTGGCATTTTTCCACAGTCGCCATAGCTAGCTGTGAGGTATTATGTGGTCAGAAAGAACAGAAAACCTGGTTCATTTGTGAAGGAAACATGATATTGCCCCAGAGGTGCTTTAGTTTGAAGGCTGGCTATTAGGTAAATAAAATGAGCACTTTAGAACTGGGCATTAGCATTTTCTTTTTAATACAAAAGCAAAAGGAAACTCTATTTTTAGTCTTAGTTGAATTTCTCTGCTGGTGATTCCACACATGGTGTTACTTCTTAATATATCCAGGAGAAGGTTTCAAAGCCTTCCAGCATATCCTTCCTTTTTCTAAGGAGATGCATCACAGAAGTCTGGCTAGTAAAAAGGCAAAACCATATGGGCAGGTCACGCAGCAACACCAACACTTACTTGAACTGCAGGATTCCAGAGCATTTTCAAGACCTGGCTCTCCTATGTGCAGGTGTCATCTGCCCTTGAAGCCTGTGACAGTAGGACCCTTCTTGGAAGATTTCCTAGACCATCTTTACCACCCTGAGCTTGTTGTGGGATGTCTCCTCCAGGACAGATGGGATGCACAGAGGAAGCTCAGACCCCCCCAGAAGAAACCATGGCTGAATCACACTGCAGCTAAGTGCACCTTGGCACACACTCCTAAACATGGAGGCACAACCCAAGGGCATCCCCCTCTTCTTTCTTTTGCCCCCTACCCCTCTCCACTGCTGTGCACCTATTTAGAGGTTTGAAAGCCACCCCCAGAGAAGCAGTGTGGAGCCGGGACAGTGTGTCATCAAGATAGCTGCTACTGATAGCAGAGTAGAGAGAGCTATTTCCAGAATGATTAATACTATTAGCACATGCTGAAGCTTAAGGCTGAACATAAGCTTTAGAGGGATGGATTTTGATGTAAAAAGTGAATAAATGAGACAACTGTCAGAACAATGAGTGATGAACCAAGTACAGATCCTTTCCAACCCTAACTATTCTATGATTCTAGGCAAAGCACTGCCTACTGGCCTCTTTTCACTGCAGCTGCTGGTAAAATTCCTATTGCCCTTCAGGCTGGAGAATTAACCCAGCAATAGCATGTGGCACAGAGGTAACCCAACTAGCAGGCACCAACACTATTCCCACAATTACCCATATGGCATTTTAGCAGGGCACAGCAATGTTAATATCCTGGGACCCAAAGCACTGCTTCCCTCCCAGCCCAAACCATGCCCCACTGCTCCTGGAGCATGTTCTGGGGATCTTTGTACTGCCCTTTACTGCATATCTGGAGTGCCTGCAAGAGGACCAGGCTGAGGGCTTGCCCTGCTGCTGAATAAAAAGCATGTCTTAAAAGGGCCGTCTGATTTACACTATCTTCTCATAATCCCCACTCCAGGGGTCTCAAATGCTATAATTGAAAACCTGCTGTTCATCTTCTGAAAGTGAGGCTTAACCTGCTGTAGGCAGCTCCCAGGACAGTATTTTGCATAATCAGGTACATTGCAGGGAATAGGTTTAGCATTTTTCTTGTTTTCTTCTCCTGACACTTTTCTCACAGGAGAGCAGGCAAACAAAATCTAGTCATAGCTGTGCAATATCCTTTTCCCCAATTCCCCTTTTTAAGGCCAGTCATCAAGGCTACTTGCTTTCCTAAGAATATTGTGTTGCATGGGTTTTCATTTCTGTTTTGAAAATCTATTTCTCTCTTTCTTACAGGAGGCATCTTGGCAATAGATGTCTTGAATGGATTCACCAAAATCTGGTGGGTTTTGTGACCTTAGATCCACGTCTGCAAAGAAGTCATAAGCACAGGGTGCTCCTCTGGAGTAGCTAATTCATCTTGGACAGAGCCATATGATCCCCTTTTCCAGTCTTGCCTTATGGCCTCCGTGGAATGTCGCATTGGCTGCGAGGGAATTATTAGGTCTTGGCAAGACAAGTTAATATCCTCAAAAAGACTTGTTAGGGACCAAGACTTCAGCCTCCAACTATTTCCTCTGATAAAGCAGAGCTTTCACAGCAGTTCATTAGTCTTGAATCACCAGTCTGAGAGAAATTAAAGCTTCGCACAAACCAGAAGGACTCTGCAAGTAAAGCTGGCTGGGGTTGCCTGACTGCTAGCAAGCTTCGAAACCAAAGCACAAAGTGTTGGACTCCATTAGAGAAATCAGTGGCTTGGGACGCTTCAGTCAAGGGTTGGGAATATGTACACCAAGGTGGAAGATAGGTCGTGAATTATGGCAACACCTGATGTGCTGGGATTTGAAGGACAGTTCATCAGGACATCTGAAAAGTTCGACTTTCAAATGTGGGGATGCACATTTGATGTTTTTTCCTGAAGACCATTCACACACAAAGTTTGTAGCAGCAACAGAACTGCATGTTCAGTCCCATAGAGCTGTTGTTTTGAGTTGTTTTTTTTTTAATACTCAGTGTTCTCTTTCCATTAGTGTCCAAAAGAACACTGATAATCCTGGAAAGCACCAGAGCATGGGTGTCATATCTGCAGCTGGATCTTTCTGCTAGGAAGTTAGTTACACAGCATGGAAAGTATTTTTGTTATCTCATTTTGAATCGCTGATAACAACATCACAAGTGAAGGGGCTGTATTTTTCATCCATGGGATGGGGAGGAGCTATTCCCACAGTCCCAACACATCACCATCCCAAGCACCCACTCGCAAGGCAGAGAGGCAGGGTCTTAGTTATACATTTTGTAAACCAGGGGTAGCTTTCTCAAATGTGGAGGGCACAGCACTGGTGCAAGTGACAGAAGGTGGATCATGAAACAGGTACCTCCATGCCAGCTTCCCAAAGCACTCATATCACTGAGCTGAGCTTCAGAGCATAGCACAGAGGACACACAGTAAAGGAACCTGAGAGCTGGCCCTGGCCCCAGCAGCAGCCACCAGCGTAGTCAATCAGAGTAAGGGTATCAATCAGATGCTCAGAAACTCCCAGCTGACTCACAGCCCCATTTCTTGGCTGTGTGCTGGTGTCTTTTCACCTCTGGTGTTGGAAAAGGAAGTGAAACAGCTGGTTCTCATGTTCTCATTCAACAGTTTTGAAAAGCCCCCCAGCTGTAGAAAAATGGAGCAGAGCTGCAAGTCTGGAGTTGGTTTCCTACCCGAAAGCCAGGCAGGATGCCGGATCCATAGCTGCCTTTTGGTTTGACAGAAGGCCAACTCCAACACCGTCATTCTCATCTGCTTTAATGTCAGCTGAACATTTGTGTGCCATTTTCCCACCCAGCATCATCCAACCTGTACCAAAGACTAAAGTACCCCCTAACTTCCTGTGAAGTTATGGCACAAACTGCAGTTTCGTTCAGTGCCATTTGCTGTCACTCGATCCATGTTTTTGACACAAGGTTCGAAAGCAGAATCCGAGTTCAGCAGCTACTCTAGGATGTGTCCCATTCCAGCCTCTTTTGGGCTGTGCATATTCTTAGTTAGGCAAACATTTAAATAAATCACTACAGCCATGCTTAAGCCTTGAGAAAAAGTATCCCAGCAGGACAGAGAACTGGCTTGATCAGCCATACACAATGAGATATGTTCAAGCCAGCTAATGGGTAATCCTGTGTCTATGTACCACAAATACACAACATAACTCACTGTCCCATTTGGCAGAAAAGTGTTATTGCCTCTTAGGAAACAAGCATTCCTCATCAAAGACTATTCTTGTAGAATAAATAATCAAACTAAACTAATGTGTGTGTGTATATATATATATTTCACACGGATTTATACAACATGTTGCATATGCTAATGTCAGTCCATCTGAGGGGGTAGAAACTGATGAGGAAGTTGTAACTACATGGAAAGAACAGGAGTTTTCTGCTGAACCTCAGTGTAGCAGACAGGCTGTTCTCAGAGGTTGTAAAAGACTTCTGCAGCCTGCTAATTATACACTAGCCAAATCTTATTACAAACAAGTAATAAGTACAGGCACGTTTGTTGGTTTTGCTAATGACATTAATGTCTTTTTTGATGATTTGCAGAGCTACAGGGGGCTAGAGACTCAATTTGTACTGATTTATCTCCCACTCTGGTGAAGCTTAGGGAACTCTGTTGGTGTTTGATAGCTTTTTGCCATCTATATTTAAACAATCCAAGGCCTGTTTTCTGCACAGTAGTTTGAGCTGCTTCTTCTCCTGAATAACACACACATCCAGAACTCTACTTAGATAGTGGATGTGTGTATTATTTTCTTGTATGAGTGATGGTACGTAGAATAATACACAACTGTTGTTGAACGGGATTTTTTACTCCTCCATAGCTTCCTTATCTCCCTTAGCAAAACAGCTGTGACACTGAAGTCTTCTGTGTAGATTCATTTATCCTTCCCTTGCAGAGTCCCAGGGAGTTCAGATACCCTGGGTAAAACCACTGACTTCGCAGTTTAGGGTAAGTCATCAGCAGGGAAAGAGCTGGTTAAAACACTGAAGAATTACCAGGATTTGCAAGGCAAAGCAAAGATTTTTTCTCTCACACACTATCCACATACCTCTGTGACTGATTTGTTTTGAGTTTCCAGTGTCTGTTTGCACAGACCTGATCATCAGTCCCAGTGCCTTTATCCACTTCCTGCCTGAGTACAAACCGAGACAGTCAGCAGCAGCAATCTCATGTCCTTTCGTATGAAACCCACTGAACACAGTTTGTCCCGCCAGGGAAATCAGTGCTTGAAATATGCCAGTAATCCACTGACTTCATAGGAATATCCCCTGATGGATTTTGAAGCGTGCTCTCAATGGCTGCAGTGACAGAAGGACATTGTGCTGAGCACATGCTTGCTTGCTGCCAGCAGATGCCAACGGGCTCTGCTTAGGCGCTGCTGGCCCGTGCTGCTCTTTGGAGCTTTTGACCCGTCCATTCCTAGCATTACGCATCCCTGGGAATACGCTCAGAAACTACAGATGAGGTCATTCCCAAGAGTCTGCTTAGGTATTTGGGGCCCTTGACACTGAGAGGAACAAAAATCTTGTACTCTATGAGTGGTTTTTAAAGGAAAAGTGGAACTCTTTTTATAGTACATTCACCATTTGTTAATCTTGAATTGGTAAATTATTAACTCCTCTACAATTTGTTTACCCTTATCGTTAGAGATTGTGCTAACACATGTTCTTCTTATTCGCCTCAAAAGAGGCTTTGGGAGTAAGAGCTACCTATGCACAATCCAAACATTATTTGTGAATTAATATTGTTAACACGTATTAACAAATTTGAGGCTGATTTCATCCCTGTGTGGTCCTTTCAAGTGACCCATCACAAATGAAAAGCAGCAGTTTGCCCAAAAGGCCCTGAATTTGACTTGATGCTCTAAACTTCAAAACTTTTGTCCAGGAAATTACACCACATGCTCCTCTGCAGGGCCTGAGTTAGAACAACAAGCACAGCATGCAGAGACATCACCACTGAGGGCAAGGGGTGACTCTAGCTTTGTCCTGTGTCCAATTTGTCTTGGGATAATGAAGGAGAAAGTGGGAGCTTACACTGGAGTCCAGGATAGGTACAGAAGGCCTTGTTCAGAGCTACTGAATCCACACTCACATCCACCAGCTCATGACCTTATGCTCCTGCACTACCTTGTTCCTCTCCCCCAGGCAGCTGTACTGGCTTCCCACAAGGTGTGGGTCTCAGAACTGCACACCCCATCAGAAATGGCAATTCAGCTTCAGGTCAGAGATAACATGCTGACAAAGAATCCCTACTTTGTTGTTCAACCAACATAAACCTTTTGTCCCTGTGTAGATAGTACTGAGCCACCAAACGTGGGTTTCTTGATGCAAAAGGACGTGCTGTGCTCCAAATGCATCATCAGAATCACAGATTAAAGATGTCCTTTTAAAAATGTGCTCGGAACAAGAGTTTCTGCTTCCAAAAATAACTTGTATTTTACTCATATTAGAAGAGCAGGATGTTCTTTCCTGTCCTGAAGGGATAAGGAGGAAATGAGAACTGTGGGGTTTTTATATGGTATGAGCTACTATTCTTCTGGACTAGTGCTGTGAATCTTGATTTTTATTTGTTTCTTTTTCCCCCAGCCTTAGCATTTTATTCCCCATGGACCTTATTTTGCTTCCATTCATGCTGATGGTCTCCCAGTGAAGCTCTCTTTGATTTCAAAGGCATTCCTCCTCCATATTTACAACCTCTCCCATCCTAAGGCATTAGAAGGGAGGCGACCCACTGAAGACAGCGAATGCTGAATGTCTCAAATCCCTTTTCAAATGAGATACAGTCAGTTGAGAGACATAAGTGGGGGCAGAAAGCATCCTTTCCTGTCCTCTGTGTTTGAAGGAAAGAGACAGCGGCGTGGAGGAAATGTGAACGTAATGGACTGTACATTTGTGTCCCATTGTACTGAGGTCTGACAGGAAACACTTGGGGTTTGATTCAGGAAAAAGTAAATAGTATTCCTTTATGATACTCTCATAACCCTGCTTATCCTGCAGTATTTGACTACATCCCTGTCTTTAATGTATATATTCTCACAGCCCTCTCCAGATGACCAGAAGGAAATCTGGCCACTGGGGAGTGGAGGAGGCATGGGAAGAGGCTGTGCAGCAATTTCCATCCAACAGCCCTCCTAAGTGAAAGCAAAAAGTCAGCAGCTCTGTGCGTTTCAAACCAAAGGGACTGGAGCAGCTGCCATTACTGACTGCCACAATGGTGGTTCCTTATGGGAAGAAAGCTGTAACTTTGGGTAACATCTGAGCAGCCTTCACCAAGCCCATGAGAGTGCTCTCTCGCCATAGGATATTGTTGTAATATATAGATGGTTGTGGCAAGGTCTCCCACCACAAGACCCAAGGAGGCATTGGGGAATAACTTGGCTAGAGGTTCACCCTGCAGCAGTGTGGAAAAGGTTCCAGGCCTCAGCATTTAGGAACCTTATTCCTCATACAGCCATCGGAATCTGAAGAGGCCTGTAAGATCAGTGCTGGACCCTGGATATGCCTTTCATCACTCCTGAGGGAGCCTGCCTCCCAGAGCAAACCCGGGTCAGGGAGCTGTTACAGTCCTTTGTCCACAGGGAACATGCAGTACCACAAGTGTTTGGCATTTTGTTGTATGGCTCACAAAGCTGCAAAGATTGCAAAAGAAACTAACACACACGCACCCCCCCATAACCCAGAAGAGACGGACTGAGGACATAATGCCCTTGATTGAAAAAGAAGGCACCCAGGAAACCCTGTGGCATATATTTCTTTTTAAACTAGAGCTACAGTAATTTGGCATGCATGTCCCCTGAGCTGCTTCCTAAACCACATCTGCATGAGGAATTATCTAGCTCTTAGCTGAAGTAACTCCTTAAAAATAAAACCAAAATCCACCCTCCATGTAGGTCGTTAAAGTGCTAACAAAAAATGTTGATGAATCTCTGAGTAGTGCTCTGATTATCTCTCTGTGGGGAATGAAGAACTCATTAACATGAGCTCCATGCCACTCCCTCCTCATTTCTTAGAGTTTGGCATCGAGTAGGGAAACAAATGTTTGTGGTTTGGCCAAGTTTCTAATGAGTAGCTCAGCTTGGTCCACTGATTAGACACATGGCTTTACAGAGGGTGAAAAGGCTGCAGCACTGTGTAAAGTGGCAAAGTATTTCTGCCAGATTTGGTCCCCAAAAGTGAAGCACTTTACTTGTTGTGTGGATTTTTTTTACCATTTGTTTAGCAGTAAATGTAAAGAGAGAAGGTTTCATTGATATCGCAGAGAGCAACGCTGTGAGCTCCAGAGAGAGTAACAGAGCCGGATGTAAGTCTGAGGACCCACTTGCCAAAAATGCAATGCTCTGGTAGCTTCCTATGGGTTTGGTTTCACTCATTAAGTGTCTGGGGGTTTGTATAGTCTATATTTAGCTATAGTCTGAACCCCAAAAGAACCATCCTGGATGTCATTGTGTCCTCCCTGCTCTTCTACTCCAAGAAGGGTGCCTACACAGCAGCCTCCAGGCACCATAGGAGCCCACAGGCTGGCAGCACAGGCAGGGATCTCCATTTGCTGCATCACATGCAGGAGCTGCAGCACAGAGACCTGCCTAACTAGAACTGTCCCACAGTCCCATTGTCACAGTCACAGGCCAGTGACTCTCCAGGAGCACCTGGCAGTGTTTAAGGAGGGAACAAAACCTCCAGAACTAATGGGAGAAGTTTCTCCCATACAGGAAAGTTTCTTCTTGATCCTGCTTGTAATCCATTTATAGGCTGATTTATGAGCACTTGTCATCTCCATAATCTTTTCAGTACTAAAGCAAAACTCATCCACATGCCCAGGAGAAGAAAACTCACCCTACAATAAACACGGAAAGCATTTGCTGGGCTAAGCAACCTCTGCCTCTGAAATTCAAATCTCAAGGTGTGTGATCAATGTCACGCAGCACCTTAGCACTCAAATCATCCTACCGAGACATGAAGTCTGTCCCCTGCTGTTGCAGACAATACATTGTGTAATGACTTTAATAAACTTCATCTCAAAAGCAGTGAGATTTTTCCATTGCAAATACTTCCCCTGAAAAAAATGAAATTTGATTGCTCTAATGATTAACAACTCTCCTCTAATTTCGAGCTGAAATCTGTGTGTGGCCAGTCCATACCTATTGCTCATGTGCCAGCACCATCTACCTAAGCAGTTGTCTGGGCCATACAGAGTGCAGCTGCTGGGGCAAGCCCCAGTCCAACAATTTCATCGCAGCGTTATCCTCACTTTCCAAACCACACCTAAAACTTGCTATTTCTTGGCCTTTTAATAAACTTTGTGAAAGTTTATTAAAACATAATACAGATAATAGCAGGAAATAAAAAAGAAGGGATGAACATGCAAGGAACAGCCCTACTAATTCCATGAGTGAATTAATACTCAAATTGGAGATGCCAATTGCTCCTGCCTTTGTAGCACACTCCACATGTAGGTGTATATTCTTACAGTGCCCAAGGTAAGTTTTAATTTCCTACAACCACCAGATAGTTAGAGGCCTTTATTAAATAACAGATGCCATACTACCTCACCCCATTATTAGTAGCCAGCATTTACAGGTTCCCAAAGCGCTGGTCTGATCAGATGAGGCCATATCACAGGTAGGTACACATTATGTTCTGCATCCTCCCTCTATGCAAACACCCCCGGGCTAGATAGTTTGGTGCCTCAAGCATGTTTTCCTCCAAGAACCTCTCTAACTCCCAAGGGACATTGCCTGCCTTTTTGTGATGGACTTGACTTAAATCTCCTATACTGATGTGATGGCAGCAGCCAGGGAGGCTGGATCCTCTTTGCTGACTCTATTAGAAGAAACACCTGGAGTAGTGTCTTCACCTTGCCCTTGCTCCAGCCCTGCTCATTTCCTCATGATTACAGTCCCCAAGGGGCTATTTAAAAGTGAGCAGTATTCAGAATGAAAATGTTTTGTCCCCAAACCTTGGTAAAGTTGTGTGTTTCACACCTGTAAGCAGTAATGCTGATTTCAAAGGGAACTTTTAAGCCTTTCCTGCTTGTTTAAGACAACTTCTGACTTTTAGAGATAATTAAAACCTCAATTACAAAGCACAGACATTTTAGCATATAAAGGACAACTATCACCTAGTGCTTCTGGAGCTTCAAACGGCTAGCCAGAACCACTGGGATGTGAGCAAACCAGCCCTAAAACTAAGAAACTGGCAACGTTGGGTGGGGAACCAAGACAGGGATGATTTCAGCTGCGACGCAGAACAATTGCAGAAAGCCAAGGAGGAAAAAAAAAAAAAAAAACAACCTATAGCTTTTGCCAAAACCGAGTTTTGTATTTCATACAGCTTTTTTTAGCCAGGGCTGCTTTCTCTCTGTGGATGGTGTCTTCTCCTTGCCGGCATGAGCCATCTGGATAAGCCTTCTGCTGCCTTTCAGCCCCAATCTCTCTAATTCGTATCTCAAAACAGGTATTATTTTGCGTTTTGGGGGGTTACTTTATTTACTGTTCCCTCATAATACGCCTCACTGTACACCCCCTCAGCGGCCACTGCAGGGCCCACCTCCTCACGGCAGACCCCACTCGCCATGGGCACACAAACGCTCCCCGGAGGATGCCTCGTCGGCGCTGCAGGTACAGCGGGGGGTGAGGCCGGGCCAGCAACGGAGGGCGGCAGGGCCGGAGCACAACACCAGCGGCCTCCGGGGACCCCGGGCCCTTCCGCGGCTCCAAACTTCGCCGAGGGGCGGAGGGGGAAGAGCGGCGGGCGCGTCCCCACTCGCTGCCAGATAGGGATCCACGGCGGGCGGGCGGGCGCTGTGGGCGGAGCCCAGGTGTCCCTTCCTGCCACAAAGTGCGCCGCCCCTTTCCCCGCCCGCCCGCTCGCCGCGGTGGTGCTGGGGCTCCCGCCGCCGGCGGGGAGGGATGGATTGAAGCACAAAGGCGCGGGCCCGCTGAGGTAACGCTCCGGCGGTACGCGGGGAGGAGGAGCGGGGGGGGATCCTGCCCGTTCGGCGGGGCTGCGGCCGAGCCGCTGCCGGGGAAGCCGGTGGGAGGCCTGGCTCGCTTTCCCCCCGTTCCCTCTGCCGCCTCGCGGCTGCGGGGCGAGCGCGGGGCCGCGGCTGAGGGGGGGCTGCTGTCGGGAGCAGTTCTGATCGGGTGCAGGGCAGCTCTCCGGCCGCGGGAGATGCTGCAGTGCTGTCGTTCTGCCTCGGCGCCGAGCTGGGAAGGACGGAGCTTTAAATAATGCGCCTCTCTGCTCTGAGACTGCTAATCGAGTCAAGCGTTGCGAGTCGTTATTGCAGTTGCGGGCTGCCCTTGCTCCGCCGCAAAGCTCCGCGCCCCCTGCGAGGATCGGGGAACTTGTTAAGATTTGCATTCTTTATGGTTGGTTTTTTTTTCCCCACTTATTTAATCGCGCACTGCTCCGCATTCGTTGCCGATAGTGGTGTGAGAGCCCGGGAAGGCGATTCCCAAGCGCCCGTATGCTGGTCACGGCGCTCCCCGCGCTCAGGGCCGCGGTGGCCTGGAGCGATTCGGGATTACCGTCCTTGTGCGCTTATATCAACCAGGACAAAACTCACGCAGTTGCTGCATGAACTTTAGGCTCCAGGAATAAGGATTGCCATGGGCCTTTTGGGAGTTTGTTCCTCGTTTTCGGTTTCACGCCAAGGAAGTTTCCACCTCGCGTTACAAAGCTTATTTAGGAATTCAGAGCGCATTTATCAACCAGTGTTCGTCCCGGACTACAGGGCAGGCATGCTCTGCATGGCCAAATGATGTGATTTTAGTCGGGACAGCTCGGACTGGCTCCTTAAGCAAGGCAGAGCATGCCTCAAAAGCAACACCTTCTGCAGCCGGTCATGGAAGTGGATTGCTTCTGCTTCTGTATTCGCAGCATCATTACGTTACAGGCAGGTTGAGGCTGAATCTGCTGGTTTTCATCTACAGGTTCTGGAATCGTGTCTGCAGGGTAGTGATGTGATACCAAGAAGAGGAAAAATGTGTAGGAATCTCTGTGGTGCCACTATGTGGAGGAGTTAAGTTTTAAAACAGGTAGATAAAATCATTGGCAGTGAACATCTGGGCAGAAAAAATAGTTGGCCAAGGGTTATAAAAGCATGAATGTATGAAATTGCTGAATTATTAATAGTGTGGGAGAAATTGGTTAAGTCACTTTTGGCACCAGAGGAATGGAGCTGGTAAATGTGACCTCAGCCTTTTAAAAAGGGCTTTGGCACACCTGGGGCGGCTTCAGGCTGTTTTACCTTGCTCCTGGTCCAGTTGCTGGTGCCTGGATTAAAGCCCAGGTGTAGCAGACTATGGCTGTGGGTGATCCGCTGGGAAAAGGCGGTGGTGGAGCAGTGCAAGCCAGGGCAGATCAGCGCGTGGCTGCCTTGGCAGCAGATCTGCTCTGAAAGGTTTCTTCCTTCACCTCCCTGCCAGGGTTTGCCAGCAGGTCTCTGGTGCCAGGTTGTTCTCTGGTCTGCACTCCCTGTCACATCAGTGGCCTGACTGGAAATGGTGTGTGAACTTGCTCCAGCCTCCTTGGTGGCATCCAGTAGAGGGAAAGAAGGCTCTTTGGCTGTTATGATAAGCTCCTCAATGCTACCTTGAGTAATGAGTGCATGTGCTCTTCCATGAAACAAGTGTGTGTGATTAATAGCATGTACCAGTTTTAACTTCATGAATTGTCACGTTAACACCTTTAGTGATACATTAGTTTTCAGAAGGCATTATTACGTGCTTTTAGTTTTTGCTGGGAGAGCGTGAAACCCTGAGCATGGAGGAAGGGGTGGGCTATGTAGGAGCTGAATGTGTAATGATGGAGGTTAGTACATGATGATGATTAAGCACGTCCTTATTTCTTGACCAATAGATGGAGTGCTGCTACGCTTTAGGATATCTGGGGATTTAATGGTCTCTTGGTTAAATCAGTCATTATCCTTGACTCTTCCCTGAGGATTGAGGCAGATGACATTTTTATTTAAGGAAATGATGATTTTAGGGTGGTGCAGTTAGGCTGTTATGTACACCATGATCATCCAGCCTAAAGAGGAGCTCCAGATGCTGTCTTGCACACCAGAGACTTTGCATTGCTGATAGGGTCAGTGGACCTGAGCAATGTGGGTGGCTGGGGTCACTGTGAGAGGTGTACTGCAGCTCTTCTGTCCACCCTTTTGCTGGTTATGAAATGAGCATTGGGTGTTTGACAGGGCTGGATGAACCCAGCTGGATTCAGTGGAACTGTGCTGGAACTGACCCTGTTGCATGTGATGTTAGAGGTGACATTGCATGTAGGACTGCCTGCTTTTGTTTGGCTTGCCTTCCTTCCGGCCAAATGACCTGATGCAAGACACTGTTTGTGTGAAAATGATCAGAAATTAACACGTAACAGACAAAACATGAAAACTGTTTTAAGATGGGCCAATGTTAGTTTGTTTCCTTTTGTAAGTGTTTTACAGATCAAAAACTGCAATGAAAGAAGGCAGAAGGCTGCTAGATTTTCCCTTGTCAAAATCATTGTTGCTAGTTAAAACTGCAACAGACGTCCTTGCCACACTGTGGATGGTGTTGGGATGATAATGCTTTAAAAAAGCCAAGTTTAATTCCAGAGAATAACTTGTGTGACTTTGAGCTGATGAATAAAATTGCCTGTGGTAGGTTTTAAACTGGATAAAAATTGTTGGTTCTTTAAAAAACATCCTGTAACTTTAGCAGCCATCACAACCTCTGGCTGTTATTTCCCTTGTAAATCAATTTTGCATTTTCATAGTGCTGCTGTTTCAAAAACTGAGTCTGTCATTGTTTTGGTATTGACTTAGAAGAATGCAATCTATATTATATAATAACACTGCTTTCAGTTACATCACAGGCTTTTCTTCAAGCTATGTTTCGAAATGCTAGTTGCCATATGAGAGATGTGTGCAATGGTGGTGTGGCTTTTGGTTGGGTTCTTGGGAGGTAATTGTCTTTTGTGTAGCACTTTTTGGCAGCTGAGGATGACTAAAAGCTCCTTGACCCCCAGGGAGCAAGCAGTAATGTACTCATTGTGTTAGACTCTGTGGCAAATACATCTACTTTGCTTCCTATATTACCTTTGAGTCACTTGGAATATGGGGATACACTTGTATTTCTTTTTTGTATTCAAGATAATGCAAATCATTGAACGTCATAGCAAATGAGATTTTGGAGGTGATTCTTTTAAAGCTATCCTCTCAAGTACAGGGGTGGCTTGTGGATAATTTGTGGTGCGGTTTATTAATTAAGACAAATTTTAATAAATTGGGTTACATGAGAAAATATCTTTACCTATGGCATGTTCTTAGTCTAGGCTGGGGGGGGAGGTCACTTCAAAATCAGCAGTAAACTTTCCACTAAAAGGTTGAGATTTTATTCAGATTTATTGAAAAGTTAGTGAAAGAAGGCTTGAGGTTTTCAAACCTCAGGTTGTGTTTTTTCCCCAGTGGATCTTCACAGTTTAGTGAGTGTGATGTAGGTGTCAGTTTAGTTAGGGCTGTGGGAGCATATTAAGTGTAGTATGTGTCTTACCGTAGCGATGTCAGTTCTGCTTGACAAGCCTGCAGTCAGCTGTTACAATGTGCTAATTATAATAGCCTCATTTATTGTTCCTGTCTCTTAAACTGTTCTGGTCTTGGCTAGGAAGAAACACTTTTCTTGCCTTGTATTGTTTAAGGTGTTGAAATCCTGGTGACATCAAAGCAGCAGGTATTTTTCATGCGAGTTAGCAGGTTGAGGTGAAGATCAGTAAATCACGAGCTGGTGTGAGAGCTCCAGCTTGCTTTGTAGCTTTTCATGGTGTGTTTTCTTGACCCACAGCAGCCAATGCCTGGTAAATCCCTTCTCCCTTGTACAGTCAGAACCTTCTGAAGTTACTTTTCCAGCTGAAGTACAGGGCAATCTTGAACACCACAGAGCTGATGGCAGCTTACTGCTGCTCTCATTTGTCACTGTGCTGCCCTGAACAAGTACCTAGCACAGTATTGGCATTAGTATTAGCTGACGCTTCAGCTAAGAGCTGAACTGGCTGCAGTGTTGTCCAGAGAAAGAGGATTCTGTGAATTGCTTTGAACAATCCATGCTTGCTTTCTCCATCTCTACCTGTAATAGCCACCTAGACCTGGTCTCAAGTTTTGGGGTTTTTTTATTGTTGCAAATTGCTATTCATCTAAACACAACATAGCTATGAGGCCAGTTGGATCTGCATCCTGTGTTTGCAGATGCACACTGAATGTCAGTTCTGGAAGCAGGGTGCTTACCACTCAACCGTGTCCTGCACAGACACAGTGCAAAACAGAAAAGCTTGCTTGTTGGACAAGGTTTGCTTTATTTGTTCTAATATAGTACAAACAAGAAAGGAAAAATGTAATTCAAAATGCATATTCCTGCCCCTGCAAATGTGGACTAGCATTTTCTTGAATAAGTGCTTTTTTTGGTAGCTCTAGATGTCTTGACAGAATGTTGTGGAAGTGATTTTGTCTTTGTGATGCAAATAAATCTAGATCAATAAAAATTATTAGCTGGCTGGGTTCAGGGAGCTTGCCAATAGGGACGTAAGCTATTTCGTAAAATCCAGTATCGCAGTGCTTCCATAGCAGTCTGTGTGACATTTTAGTCTTTATGGATTTATACACAAAAAAATCAAAAGAGCATTAGTAAGGCCACAAATTCAAGTATTTGAAAGCTGGGGAGTGCTTTCCAAAGAAAATATCCTCAATTTAAAACTGAAAATTAAATTGTAGCTTAGGAAAGCATACTTATGAGCCCTTGTGTCAGGAAGAGCAGAATTGTTCTGGCTCAGACACTTCAGATCTAGCAGACACTTAGCAGAAGCAACCTTCAGCCCAACATATGAAAAGTAAGGTGAAGATGAAAATAGGATTTGGGGACGGAAACAGTGGACAATACGAGGCAGTGCATCCAGCTCTGGCTAGAACTGAATACAATGACACAAAAGTAGTGACCTCAGAAGTACCTCTGTGTTTTCCTGCCTCAGATACCACCATTTTTAGGAGTGCTAATGAAGTGCATAACAATTTTGCCAGGCTCCCGGTCAGTGCTGAAACAGGAATAGAACACATTTTGAGCCAGCTCTCTTTTAATATACCAATTGTTGCTGCACACCGGACAAGGTACTGTATTTGCTGTGTACCCTAATCCAACAAAACCAAACTTTGTTCATAGAGCATACAAACTTTATTTGGTGGTTGCATGTTACAGTAGCCTGTGAATGGTAAGATCAAGTATTCTCTTATAATTGTTTTTCAGCTGTATCTGCAATTTTTATGATGGAAATATGTGTGAAATTTGGGGTGCAAGATGCTGTGTACAAAACTAATACCTGGCACTCCCTTGTTAACTGGATACAACATTAGCCCTTCCGATGTAGTATTGCTGCCATAATAAATAAGTAGTCAAATAGATATTAATAAATGAATAACTATTAAATAGATATTTCAGTTGTCAGGATTAAACTGGGATAGCGCCCACAACAAGCCTATCATCCTGTTTCAGATCTTCGTCATATCGGGAGTGTGTACTTAATACCCAGTAATTGTCTTTGTGATGTTCACAGTTGATCTGCACAATTTCTGGCTTCCTATGGCAGCTGTGTTTAGATACCTGTTTAAAAGTATATGTGAGGGCAAAACTCTTCTCATAACTCAAATGTTTTTTTGACCCTGCTGTCAGAGTAGAAAGCAGAAAGCAAAGATGTTCACAGTCTTTTATTCATTTACTAAATGTAAGCTGTTGACTCTTAGGACAAACTGTGTATGTTCAGGCAAAAGGTTGTATAATTTTCTTATTCCTGAAATTACTGAGGTTGCGAAAAAGAATCTCTGTGTGTGTGTATGTATGTATATATACATGTTTATATATATAAGTGTATATTCTTTTTTTCCTTTTCCATTCCTATTGATGGACATAACACTGAATACAAATTGGATTCCTTACTGATGTGTTGATTGTTGCAGGGTGGCTCTCCAGAGCCATTTGTCTTTGACATGCAGCTGACTTGGCATTCAAAGGCCACATGCGTGTTCTGTGTTGAATGGCTTAAGGACTGGAGTGACACAGCTGGAGAGCTTGGCGGATACCTCTGCATGTGCATGATTTGGAACAAAAAAGTCCATCCTCTGAAGCAAAGTGTCCAAAGTAAATCACTGTCAAGTTTTCATAAATATTTTTATTGCAGAGATTTAATCCTGAGCAGCTGGGGAAGAAAACTGGAGTTGTGATATGTGCGTTAGTATGGGTAGTGCAATGTTTAGTAAAGCAAAGTATGTGTGTAACCACCAAAGCCCTCTTTGTATGTTTGGCTTGTTCCTTATCAGTCTATCTGATCAAAATGATGGGTCTGGTATTGAACAAAGAGTAAGAAGAATTTGCAAATACATTGCAATTTGTAGGGGTTTAAAATAAAACAACCCCCAAATTCAGTGGTCTGGCAGTCAGGTTCCCCTATTTATTTATTATGTTTTACTGTTTCAAACTTTGTTTAAGTAGTTTTGCAGCATGTGAAGGGATTGAATACATCTGAGTGGTGCTAACATGAGTGAGTCTGCACTCAAAAACAGGTTAGCTTGGAAAAAAAGTAAAATCTTGAAATGAATCCAGGTAGCTTCCTACTTAAAGCGTATCAAATAACGTAAAGTACATGAACTTAAGGCAACTCAGTTTAACTATATAAAACATTGAAGCTGTAAAACATCATGAATGCTTAAGCTGTAAAACATCAGGAGGGGGTTTTATAGGTGCCTGGATAATTTGCCTGTAGGTGGCAGGGAGGCAGTCTGGGTTCCCCTTTTACATTGGCTGTTTTCTTGTAGCACCTGGGGGAAAGCTGAAATACTGCTTCCTCTTGAAATGGCTGTTGCATATGTGTTATGCTCTTTGTTTGTGTTCGCTCAAGCCTAGATGTTTTTAAACAGCAGTGTCCCTAATTTTATATAACCTATGACAACTTCTGGTGAAGGGCTGTTTTTTCAAAGGCTGTTCAGTTCTTCTCAAGCACCATACCATTCAAAATAGAAATATTTGCTGTCTGGTCAGCAGAAGTCGTTCTTTCTTTTGCCATTCCTAACATAAGTGCTTTATCGCATGTCAGTGCTTCTAATCAAATTAAGTGACTTCTAATGTATTGTCTGGTGGGATCCTGTGTGCTTCAAAATAGTTTGAGTACGAATGTCTCCAGTTGTCCAGATCAAGACACTGTCTCTTTGATGACAGACCTAAAGTGGCCAATGGAGACCATTAAGCATGGTGGGATGTCTTCTGGACCAGAGAAGTGTCCTCCAGCAGAGGCAGTCAACCTTTCAGGCCTATGCTTCCTAAAATCTTTGCTTAGATGTGAAGATTGCCAGCCTGTCCTCAGTTTGCAAACACATATGATACAGCTCGGAGTGGAAGGAAGGGAATGCTCTGAGTGGAAACACAGGAATCAGGAGCACTCTGCTCCACAGGCAAGGCAAGCAGGAGCCCCAGCTCACCCAGTGGTTCCAGTGCCAGCAGCTCTGGCTGCCTGGTCTTCTTCTGCAGCTGGGAAAATAGACTCCTTGACTCAAATGTATCTGCAGAGTAATGTGCGTATGGGCAACCCTTTTCAAGAACCTCAGTTGCTATACAGCACTTGTCTCTGAGCTTGGGTCTGTTAACTGTTTCACGGGAGCCCACAAGACAGAGCAGAGCATAGCAGTCTGGTTGCCGCAGTACTTGTGTAGAAGGTCCTTCTCTCCATGGGAAATGTTCTCTGTTCCCTTGTTGAAAAAGGTTGAAATTCTCTCTGTTGGGAAAGAATAGCAAAAATTTTTACAGATCAGCCGTATTGCTTCCTTTCCTATTAATATGAGCTTCATGATTAAGTTGCATAAAGCTTCACTGCACGTGCAATGTAGACTAAAAAAAGAATTAGCTAATGGTGGGGTTGAGAATAACAATGTCATCTTTATAACCTGGGCTAGCCTTTAAGAAGAAGGACTAGCTTGAGGTGCACGATGTAATAACACTAGTGTCTGGCTACTATCACACAAATGTATAGTAACAGGTATTGCATGCAGTAAATTTATCTTTGTAGTGGAAACCTGATGTTGTTGCTATTCTCAGGGGGTAAGTTGAATTACATTATTACCAGGGCTGAGCTAACAGGGCTTTGCTTATAGTATACATACTATATATGTATGTGTGTATATATAGAGACAAGATGGTTCTTCACAGAGAGGTGACCTTTGCTGTATTTTGGTTTCAGATTTCCAAGGACCTATTTCAAAGTTTTTAGCTTCAGCCCACACCCTGCTGGGAGTTGGCTGTAAAACTGCCTTTGAAAAAAGGGTAAAAAAAAAAAGTCATCTACCCTTTATTACTTTCATCAAGTTCGATGAAGGTCATTTGTTTACTCTTTTTTTATAATATATGCTGCTGCCACTGTTACTTGTCAATATAACTGGTAGTTCGAAGATGAAATTAAAGCTACAGAATTACTGGTTACAATGTGCAAATGCATAGTGTAAGTAAAGCTTTTTTTATGACTCTTCTGTTTATTAGTTAACTTGAAGAATGTGTGCTAGCATGCATTTGTGCTGGGGAAACTGTTATGGAAATTATTCCATAGTGTACTCCTTCCAAGGTTATTCCACCCACTCTTTAAACTTATTTTGGGTTACTCACTCTCTCAAATCAATACAAAGGAACAAATTAAAGCCCTGTAATCCTGTTTAAGAACCCAGTCAAATAAGAAGTCTGCATATCACCATTCCAATAAATATAATCACTTTTTTAATGCAGTCACTCACTCTTCTCTAGAATTCTGACTTCCATCTGATTAGAATATTTGGGTTGTACATTGCAAACAAGCTGAAGAGGATATCCTGCTCTTCTCTCCTGGCCTTGTGGTCCTGCCTCATGCACTCTTGTGTAAGCCCCACTGCTCACTTAACTTGTGCAATTTGCCACAAATTGCAGTAGAATAACTTGCCTTCCCTCCCCCCATCTACTTTAACTCTTTATAAGTTGAATTATCTAAAGAGAGGGTGAGTCTAGAGTGGGTTGGGGTGTCTGAGGCAGCAGTGAGAATCTGCAGGGAAGGAGGGGCATAGAGACATGAGGAACTGCCAGCATCAAGCTTCAGGTTGATTCCAGCCCCTTAATCCTTCAGTAGTGACAGCTCTGCAGGGTCCCTCCCGCCCACACTACTGGGAGGCAATGCAAAAATCTACGTGGAAGGTGTTTGTGAGTTGAGCTTTCTGCAAGGGGACTTGTTTGTAAGAAAGCGAGAATGAAAAAGCTGTTTCTCCAGGTTTTGAGATAACAGCATTGGAGCCATTCAGTTACCAGGTTCCCTTTACCTTCCCAGTACCCTCAAAATCTGAGGGGGAACAGGCGTGTTTAAAGATAAGACTTTTCAGATAAATGTGATGTTTTGGAGAAACCATGTAGGCTTTGAAGTTATTTTAGTTAAAATAATGTCAACATGCTGGGCTGAGCTGCGGTTTGGCTCCCATGTCATGCACCCATATCCAGCTCTGTGAAGCTACCGGTGGGTGACTACTTTTTGGGAGGTTCTATTTCATAGTTGTGTGTAAGAAATGGAGGCTGGAGATTGCTATAGGAAAATGTTGTTATCAGGTAGGTCACAGTGTGTCTATGTTTAAGAACATATGGAGCAAATTGCTTTGAGAGGAAAGAATGGGGTTGTGCTTGGTTCTAGTAATCAGCTTATGTATATGTTTACAAAGCAACTTTTTATATAAAGAGGTTAGAAGTACATTGAGGAAAGTGTAAGAAAAAAAGGAAAGAAAAATGTGAGGAGGAAGCTGCCTCCCAAAATGTTGTGTAGCTATAACTTGCAGTCTCCTATGTGCCTTTGAAAATGGTATTGCCTGTCTTCTCCGTCTTTTCAGGTTCTCATCAGTTAAATGACATGTAAGAAAACCTGGTGTTGCTACCAACAAAGTTGGCAGAAGAATCATTGTAGAAGTGTGTTGCTGAGTTCTGTACAGCAGAAAGCTGTTTGCTGTTTAAGTTGACTGAAATTGTTCCAGTTAGCGTCTGTGCAGGTGGTAAATGACACAAATTCACAGTGTGAATAGCTATCCCACAGCTAGCACTGTAGGGTTGACAGTGCTGGTTCCTCTTAGATTTTTCCTGTATCTCTCTTTCCTTTTTTCTCTTTTCCTAGTTGCAGGGACGCCTTGTCTTCAAAAGATTGTATTTCTTTTGTTTGATGTGATATGCAGGCCTTAGTGTAGATGCTTAAGGAGTCTTATCAAAGTAATACTGGCTCAGTCAGAGTAAAGATGCTTTAGCTAAATAGACTATGGCTATGTTTAAAAATAACAGCTTGGGCTGTGTCAGCGTGTTGGACGACCTGATATTGACTTCAACAGAAAGAGCTCTGAAAATTGCTTTGCCTGTTGCATGTATCACCTTCAGTGTGAACTGTATTTTCCGTTGGTAGGATTTCAGTGTGAGATGAACCAAAACAGAGCCCCTAAATTTTAAATGAGATTACCCAAATGGAGTCAGGGAGAGAGTGTTTTGTTGGGCATCTTTTAAATGCAAGAACAAGAGTGACAGCTCTCAGTCAGATTGTTAAAGCAGTGGTGTCTGGGCTTGGGTGCAAATGCCATCCTTGTATGAGCTCAGTAGTTTTGTGTTCTCAGCTGTTTGATTTCTGTAGGAAAGGGATGTGTGCATACTCTACAGCCTGGGTCAGTCAGCGTGTGACTGCCATGCTTACACACGTGTAAGCTCCTGCTTTCTTGCAAAAGTGAAGCGTGTGGCTCAGTTCCCAAGCAATTGTCTCATCTCACCCAGCCCTGCTTTGGCTCTGACTTCTGCTGCCTTTCTGAAGACTCATTTCAAGCACTGGTATGTTATGAAGTCTTGGTTAATGAGATCTAAGCCATACGCAGAAAAAAAAGGTAAAACTTTCTGAAAACATTATGTGTGTCTGATGTTCATTCTGTTTCTTATGGTTCTTGTTCTTGTGTGGGTTTTCTGGCAAAGAGGACAGTATTACATTCTTGTACCAAGAGAAAGGGTATTAAGCTTACTCAGAAAAAGAAGATTTATTATCAAATGTAGTTTTAATTTTGTCCATTGGTATTTGTTTTTTTTTAAACCCTAACCATACCCAGATCACTGCCTTCATTCATAGGTTGTTGGACCAAGTTTGGATGCTGTCTTTGTTAAATCATGGCTCCTGAGGGTGTTCTGTTACAGAGGTTTCTTCAGTCAGGGGAAATGAGGGTATAATAAAGAGGATCCAAGGACCGAACATAATGATTCTATATAAGTGAAACAATGCCACATTTGGCTGATGCTAGATTTTCCATCAAACTTTGTTGGCCTTTGTTCATTTTGCTTTAAGCAGAGTTTGAAACTGAGGCAGCTTGTGAAGTAACCAGGAGGCTAATAGCAGATGATTTGGGCAATACTTCTAATTGCTGTATACTATCTTCATGCATTTATCCTGAATTCTGGCTTACTCAGGAAGTCTCCTGGATTCAAATGCCATTAGAGCAGTAAATTAAACAGGAGACATCCAGATTCCGTGAAAGGACTATAACTGAAGCCAGTATGATAGACCTGGCTGTGCCTGAGGTTCGTGAAACCTTGTTCCAAGCATTGAGCTTGGTGAGGGGCAGTGCTGCTTTCTGGCACAGTGAGTACCTGACCTTCATGGCTGTTGCCTCTGGCTAAGTGCAACTGTCTGCTAGCTGCTGATGGTATGTTTTGCCTTCTACTACAGTTAGAAAATATTATTAATTGTAATATGCTGAAACAGGGATAGAATCGTCAAAACATACTTAGGGATGCAAGCAAATTTGCTGAAAGATTCTATAAATAAATGACTGTGCCTCTTAGCCAGAAACACAGTGTGAAGCAAGAGCACAGAGTGCGCCGGTGGTTTTCTCTCTGATGTTGAACGTTGCCAGAAGAGGAATGATGCTGAATCCATTTCTCACTGCCTTTGCTATGCCAGAGTGTTGGTCTTTCAGGGTAGAGCGTGTGCAGTACTGCAGTTTTCTACAGATACTTTTTGAGGAGAGAGGAAGAGGAGAAACCAGAGTATTAGCTTTGATATTTGCAAACTGCAGCCTCTGAAGTCAAAACTTCAGCCATCATTTTAATGCCCTGTTAATTCTCTTGGAATGTTTTGGGAGTATTTTTCTTCCCTGTTGTTCTCAGTAACTTCAGTGTGTGCCTATTAGTGAATTTGGGTGCAACAATTGAATCATAACAAATATACAAAAGTGTTTCCTCTCCCTATTTCTGCACATGCTCTTCAACGCACCCAATCCAGTTCTTTATTCCTAGAAATCTAGAACAACCCTTCTTAATGCTTTCTCCCTTATTCAGATTCAACTATGTAACTAACTCCTTTTCTCTTCTTATGTCTGTCCTACCCATGTTAGAAGCCGCTTTCTGGTAAAAATAAAAGCCCTTATCGTGGCTAAGCGTGTAGCACGTTGGAAGATGAAAACTGGATTCCTCATGAAGCAAAAAGCTGTATGTGATTTGAGATTAGCAGTTGCAGTGCATTAGCACTAGGCTTTATGGTCAAATTTAATGAACACAGTATTTTTAGTCCTTATTTTGTTCATAATATGCATGTGGTGCAATAGGATCCTGAGTGACGAAGAGAGCGAACTGACAGAAGAGGTAAAACTCTATATTGCCTCAGGGATAAACTTCTGGAAATATTTCTGTGGATTACAGCAATGGGTATTACATAAGAAAGAAAAAAGTATGCCCTGAAGTGCCTAAATTATTAAAGCATTTGTAAAAGTAGGATTTGTCTGTCTAGTAATATATTGCAATGTCCACTTCTGACCAGAAGCAAGATGAGTGTGAATGCATTCTAAAATCAGTCATTCACAGGACCCTCTCTATTTGGAGGGTTACGAAGTTGTGTAACTCGGTGAGAACGCATAAAAGGTTACGGCTGATGCCTTCAGATTATTTATTTGTCCTACAGTTGTGTGAAATCAAGTTTCCTGAAGGTCTGAGTGATGGTACTTGGTGTAAGAGGATATCATCTTCTGCTTGTTTGTCCTTTGTGGTAAACTGGACTAGCACAGACTTGCCCCACAGTGTGCAATTGTGCAGCTTTCTGACCGAGTGCTCTCTTGAGTGTATGTGGTAGATGGGGGAGGTAAAAAAGCAGAAAAATAGAACTGGCTTTTGGTTGTGAGATGCAATGATTTCATTGTATCATCTCTTGGGGGGTGAGTTTGCACTGGACACATCCACAGCTACTGAGATTTTCTCTTGAGCCACAACGTCTTTGGCTTGGTCTGTAATGGAGCAGAAAGGCAGGGGGTATTCACACCACTCAGCTCAGCCAGTTCATGTTTTCCCCTTAATAACGCTCCTGCTTTGAATTGCCTTTTGGAGAACTCTGTATGGATGCTGGAAACCTTAAAATAGGGCAAACTCAGCTCGGGTTTGGCTGGCAGATGAAGGTGACACTCAGAGTAGTGAAAGCACACTTAAGGTTATTTCTCCTGCATGCAAATTCTGAATCCGTGGGTTCTCTCAGCTCTGGCTCCATGCAGATAACACCCAGATGATAACTCTCCGTTTAGGTCTCAGCTCATTATTGAGATTCCTGTCTTATTTAAATATCCTACCTGCACGTTGCCTTAACTTCTGGAAAAACTTGGTCTGTGAGCTTTTTAACTTCTTAATACAAGTTGTGTAAATGCTGCAGTATTTTATCCATCTCATTTTAAGATACTTCATCCCATTCTGGTGCAACAGCTGCTGGTGTTCAACCTTTCTGGGGACAGCAAAACCCCTCATGTGGAAGTTAGTAACTAGTAAAGGAATGAGGGTTTTGCCATTGATTCATCAATATGTCCAGAAACCACCTGTATGTTTTGAGTTCTCAAGCAGTTCAGTTTGTCTTTCTTCTTAAGAAAACAAGTATGTGTATGCTTCCTCACTTGTTTCTTTCACCCTCTCACCCATAGGAAAGCTTCAGAATCAGTCAAATCCAAATACTTTCAAATTGGGGTTTCTTTTGTGTTTGAAGAAAAAACTTTGCTAGCAAGGCTTCTGTTATAAATACAAGTGAGGCTGTAGCAGTTGAAACCTGTGAATAATTTTTAGGCACTGTAGATAAGCACATGTAGATAAGCATGTGCCCGCATGCAATCTGTCTAACCCACCCTGATCCAAGTAGCTGGAAATGCCGGGGGGTCAGTATAGCTGAGCCCTGGTTCTGGGTGCTCCAAAACCCTCTCTCACTGAAATAGCCTTTTCCTTGTGGAAACAAGGAGCAGAAACAAGTACTTTGCTTCCCTGTGGGCTCAGATTGGCTTGTTCATTGCCATCCTCACCAAAGCTTCCTCTCTGAACAAGCTGCTTGAAAATACATCTGACTCCACCACTACAGTCAGTGCTTATAGAGCTATATATATTAATCCTGTTGAAAATGATGCTCAATTCAGATGCGGCAGATGTTAAAGGTTCTTGTTAAAAGTTGCTTGGGACATCTTAAATAGTTGTGAAAAAAATCTACTTGTCTGATCTTCCTGCTTCAGAAGCAAATGCAGTTATGTACCTGTTGAATAGAAATTGGCTGGATTTGAGAGGATTTTAAAACTGCAGCTCTGTTCACATCATCTGGCACTGTGTTTGTGGGTAAAAATAGAAGTTTTCCCTGCTTCAATTTTTATTCCTCAACCTCTTCATCATTTCGTATAACCCTTTTTAATACCTTGCTTGGGAAAGATAATCTAGATTAATCAAATACCTGAGCATGACCAATAAATGTAGGTGCTCCTAAGGGCAGATGCCCTCTGAAAGAGTTATTTAATTTTCCGAAGGTCCAATCACATAATTTGTGGAAGTGAGTTGTTTTCAACTGTTATTTAAGTGATGTCACTGGTAGTAACTAACCCAGCTTCAAGTACTTTAGTTCCTTCAATAAATACATTGCCAATTGCAATAACCTCAGTAACTGTGAACTATTTGGGTTTTATACTAGGTTAATTTTACATGAGCATGAATGTGGAGTGAGAGTAAAATGATTAAATAGAGAGAGAATTATTCTGAAACATTGGATTGTCTACTCATATGAATATAAATCATAGAATCCCAGACTGGTTTGGGTTGGACAGGATCTTAAAGCTCATCCAGTTCCAGCCCCCTGCCATGGGCAGGGATACCTTCCTCTAGAGCAGGTTGCTCCAAGCCCCATCCAACCTGGCCTTGAGCACTGCCAAGGATAGGGCAGCCGCAGCTTCTATGCCGTGCCATTGCCTCACCACCCTCTTATGAAGAACTTCTTCCTTGTATCTAACCTGAACTTCCTCTGTTTAAGTTTGAACCCATTATCACTTACCCTATCACTACAGTCCCTGATGAAGAGTCCCTCTCCTACATCCTTGTAGATGCCCTTCAGGATTTGTCTGATTTAGTTCAGGAGTTCACTTGCTAAGAGGGATGTTTAAATACTTTGATACCTGGATATCAAATATGGCAAAAGTCTTCTGGGTTTAGATGTGGAACGACGCAGTCAGTCTTTCGGTTCTGTTTTTATCCTGTCCAAACAGGAAGATGGTTTGAGTTTTATTCAGACTTTCCTGGGGTAAGTTGATAAGATTTTATAAATTGGCAAGCAGGAAAGAGCTAAGTTCTTTGTCAAGCTTTATCAATTTTGTGTTTAAAACTTACTTGTATTTCTGTGAGTTTTATTGATTGATAAGGGTTATATCAGAATGATATAACCTTATATCAGAATGATGCCACCTTTTATGATCTAGGCAATGCTAGAGCGCACAAAATACATCTTTATCATGTATCTGAGTTTCCTTACTGAGAGCTCTACACATTAATAACATCCTTATAAAAAACCTTACCAGTGATAAAAAACTCAGGTGCTTTGAAAATCAACTGACAAGTCAGGTGCAGTCTGAGGAAGTGTTTGTAGTGAAGTAGCTCATCTAGACTTAGTTCTAACCTGCAACATTGCCGTCTGGCAGCTGGTGTAGCAATGAGATGCTACAAAGCAGTGTTTCCTCAGTAACATATTCAACTTTTCTTTGATAAGGGTATGCTTGAATTATTTTGGGGTGGATATGTGAAAGGGGAGGGTGTGTAACTTTTATAGCCCTAGGAAATGTTTTTATTTGTGAGTGA
Organism: Psilopsiagon aurifrons; assembly: GCA_025447955.1. Lineage (NCBI taxonomy): Eukaryota > Metazoa > Chordata > Aves > Psittaciformes > Psittacidae > Psilopsiagon > Psilopsiagon aurifrons. The sequence goes on from JAOEHY010050200.1 coordinate 32,267, forward strand.
AGATACTTAGAGAAAACATAGAAGATGAATGAATTAATTATACAGAGAGAATTCTTCCTTAAACACTGGGTTCAAGATGTAGGCCACATCTGTAATCATGTTTTTAGAAATGAGTCCTTATTAAGCCAGTTCTTTGCCAACAGCATGTGGTTGCACTTTACATGCATGTTTGCTTTTGGAGAGAAAGCAAACCATATGACATAACCCCAGTTGGAGAAAAATGATTGTTTAGAATACTTTGTTTATTTATATAGTGCCACAAGATGAAATACATCTTCATCTGAAAAACCTTGCAGCAGATTAAAAAGGTGAGGAAGTGACATCTGCATTTTCACATGGCCAGTCTGGGTACTGTGTAGTGTGATTTAAGAAGCCCTGCTTACAGGGATATCAAATTAGTAGCTGAACTGCTAATCAGATGGGGATTAATAATTCTAGGTGTCTTCATGGGCGGTGTCCCATGTAGTGGCCTTGTGATTCTGGCAATGCTGAAGCATTGCAAGGGTTCAGAAAGAGCAATACTCTGCAGTGATAAGCCATCATAGACATGGTGCCATTTAGGACTGGGAGCAATCTCCTGGTGCTGCTCACTGTGTAAAATCTGGGAGCAGTGATTTGCTTTTAATTAAATACTCTGCACAGCAGTTGTTTGCATGAATTGTTCAGGCTAATTTCAGCAGGTTGATCTTGATTTTGCTCTTGAAAATGGCTTTTAGCTTAGAAAACAAGCTGCCAGTGGGGCTGGTGAAGAGGTCCACCCTGGATTCACCCTTTGACGCGTCCACTTGGGAAACAGCTGAAAGATAAGAATTGAAAATACTTGCAAACATCAGAGGCAAGATTTCCTGTAGTAAAAAGAGTGTTGGGCTGTGATGCCCTCGGAACAGGAGGAGCTTCACAGAGGGGTTTTGGCTGTTGTAATCCTAAGCAACAGATCTCTTCAGCACATGCCTACTAATATGTTTCAGCATGGAAGTTGGGCCATCTGCAGCTGTAGATAAAGTGATGGTTAGCTGAGCAGGTATGGTACTGTACGTCTGATTTGGAACTATTTGGAAGGAGCAGTTTCCACGTAGGCCAGCAGGTGGTCATTTCAGAAGTATCTCCTTGTGCCAATACCTCAATGGGAGCTTTTATGCCCTGCAAGACCTTGTGTATCAGTGGTGGGCGTACTGGGGAGGGAGGTAAATGTCATCTACTGTACGGTTTATTTCTTCCCTTAACAAGCTCCAGTCAAGTGTGCACAAGGAAAGGATATTTTGACAATTTGTATCCAGATAAAACATCCTTGTGTGGTTAATGGTCTCACCTGAGATCCAAAATCTCTTTCATTCTGCATTTTAAATTGGTTATTTGTACATTAAAGTTGCTTGGAATATGCAGTGTCCAACAAGTAATGTTTTGACTCTTTTCATTTCAACTGATTAGCTTAGCTGGTAACGGCATAATTTTGCTTTTCCAACTCAGCCATGAGAATGGCAGTGGTTTAGAATTGTGTGCTGTTATAGCACAGGCAGAAAACAGGAATTTAAATACTGTGGCTATTAGACGTTTTAAAATTAGGCATCCTAATTGACAGAGCTAAACATGACTTAATTACTTAATGTAATTAACAGAATACCTGTTACCTTTTTAGTTGCTAGGCTGAAAGGTTCTTAGCTAAGTACAAGCTTTCGCTGTGCATGATGACCCTTGAAAGGCTTCTGGGCCTCTGTCCAGCTGGCAGCTTGGCATTGCTGAACAGATGTGGCTTGTCTCTAGAGAGCTGATCTGTACTGCTAGCTTTATTAATTCCTGACATTCGTATTGATCTGTGGATCCAAACAAAAGTGAAGAGTCTCGTGGAAGTGGCATAATGTGCAAGTTCCTGTTGGTCTCTTCCTAATACCTTCAGGATATGTTTTTTGTAGGTCTAATATTAGTCTTAGAAGCTCTTCTTTGTTGTTTCTGTATGTGCATGTTTTACTGTTTCTTGGCTTCATGTTCTAGTCTTGGTGATTCATAGAGCATCAAAATGCACAGAAATCATGTTCTCAGCACTTTGGAAGACCTCTCCAGATAATTCTAAACACTGCTTATTCACGGGAAGCAAGTGGGCGTGCTGGAGGAGCACTCCAGTTTCCTGAAAGTGCTCATGATTACTGAGGAGCTGCTTTGCAACTCTCTTCTCAGAAGGGAATTCTTCATTTCTTGCAAATACTATTTAATAATTAAAATCTGGAGGTTGGGAGGAACTGCATTTTCCTGTAAGAAGGATGCATGGTGAAAAAGCAGTTAAAACTTTGTGCTGATGGACTAGAGTTTGATTTCTCTTGGAGTTTAATTTATATCTGCAAAAGGTGAATTGTAGCAAATTGGGATTAGGATGGTAAACTCAAATCACAAGTGACAGATTTTACTCTGCTAGTCTGGGTGAGTAAAATGTTCTGGGTATGGGAACTCTGTGTGGGCCACCCATTAATGTATTATTCTCACAGTACTAAATTGAAGTTGTGGGGTTTTTTTTAATGCTTATCAAATTTAAGAGGAAACTTGAAATGGTTTAGGAGTCTATGAATAAGAACAGTATGACCAGAAGCTGGTATGTTGGAGATGCAGATCACAGGCAGTTGCAGACATTGTGCTGAAGTTTTATCAGTGGAGGATGCCAATGGGCTGTGCATTTCCCTCTTCACAGAATCGTAGAATCATAGAATGGTTTGGAATGGAAAGGACCTTAAGATCATCTAGTTCCACCCCCCCGCCACACTCTGGCACAAATAATCATGTGAATGACTGCACTGAAGGTGCCGCACTGGTGCATGTTGCTGACCTCATCCCAAGGAACGTAAAGCACTAGCCAATTTCTGATATAACTTGGGGAAAACATTTATTTAAGTGCTTACTGAAACCAGATGTTGGGGAGGTTTTTGTGGGTATGTTAAAGTCTTTGAAAAAATGTAAGACTTGTGACCTGTAATTATACTGGCTGGCTGTTTATACCTTTCCAGTCCTTGGTCTCTGAGGCTGTGCTTGCGTAATTCCTCTAAGGGAAGCACTTGCTGGTCAGAAAGTGGATTCAGATTGAGACCACCCAATAGTTACTGAATAGCAGTCATGGTAATATGTATGTTTTCATTTAGTATAAACATTTGGAACTTAATGACTTCCTGTTTCTAAGGATGAGAATACTCTTACTTAAAAAAGGAGGAGGGGGAATATTCAAACAGGAAACTATTACATGACTGCACTTTGCATCAACCTATAGGCTTACCACCAAACTCAGGAGAAAGTTCATGTTATGATGTTACAACTTGCAGTCCCTGAGGTGTTTGGCAAGCAGTTATGGTCGTTTTCATACGAAGACCTACACTTGTGCATTTTGCTGAGCGGAAATGGATCGAGCAACAAGAGGTGGTTGAATGGACCAGCAAATGATGGAGCAGATAGCTGGGAAGACAGAAAGGGGGGAAGATGTTGGTTAATTCTGTCCTTGTTTTGCTTTCTTTACTTTGTACAGGTTCTCAACATGGCAGTGTTATAGAAGCAGCATGTAAAAGTCACTGTTTTGTTTAGCAGTTTTAGCAGTGGAAGCAAAGATCGGTAGGGGCTTGTGTAAATTGTCTGAGGCGCAATTACGCAGGAAATCTGACACTCCTGTAGTGCTGTTTTATTTTAGACCTGAACTTGGATAAATCCTGCAGGCCTTTGGCTGTATCTCCGGCAGTCTTGCATCACCACCTTATGTAGCGCTCTGATAAGAGCATGTTTTCTTTCCCTTTTTTCAGTAATTTTGTTTAAGGCATCCAAATGTGTACAGTAAATGACAAAGTTGAGGATCTTGTTAGAAAGATGGCTGCTGAGAGGTGAGGAGGGGGATGGCTTGGTTTGAATTAACTCAGGAAGAGCTGGGAGGGGGGAATAAAAACCAAATGAGGTCTCCTCCCTCTTTTCTTGAGGGAGGAACATATAAAACTAAACAGCATCATTTTTTCGTAGCAGTAATTTACATTTGTACTGCTCTAGCTGCACACTTGAGTATCATCTCTACTGATGTTTTTGATGGAGGAAAAACAATCACTCCCAAAAGGGCTTTGCTAGAAGTATGCTGGAGGAGCTTGTGGAAGTGAGTCAGTTTGGCTAAGTTGCAAATAATGTTCTGTCTCAACTGAGAGGAAAAAAATCCTTGATTCCTGAAGGAGAAAGAAAGGTTAGCTAACCATGTTCTGACACCCTGGCAACTTCTATTTTCAAGAAGGCTTGAGCTGTGTATTCTGAAATGAAGTCTCTTCCAGATTTGAAACATAAGAATTTGGTTTTGGTGGCAAAATAAGCTAAACTAATTGAGCAATTTTCTGAAGCTTTGCACAGTCCAAGTGTTCATCAAAGTAGGGATTTATCTTCTGAATGCAAGTGAATTTGGATATTATTCATGTTTATATCTTCTGTAAACTGACTGTAATACTTACATATAGTTTTAATGGGATGACTGGTGGGATTTTTTAATTTTCCCCTTTGGTAAGCTGGAATTCCTGTGGTGAATGACAACCAAGGATTGCATCAGTAAACTTTGTTGTAGTAGCTATTGCAGCAACATCTGCAGGATCTGTCTTTTGTCTCCATGTGGCGATCCAACCAGACAAAACTGCAGCAGTATTTTCTTTAGACAGACCCTAAGTCTGTACCAGTTATCCATCACTTAAGAAATTATGCATTTATTTTCCTGCATTGTTATTATTCATACTTTAAAACTAGTACAGTCTCAACATGAAATATAGTATCTTGTGTTTTACCTTGAAGTGGCAAAAGGCCTTAGAAAGGAAAGCCTGGGTTGGAAGTGAAGCCTGCTGTGCTATGCAGTGCATAGGTATTCTTATTGCATTTGTGCGTGAAATGGCTGATGCCATCCTGTAGCCACTGAAATTCTTTATTTGTTCTTTTCCAACTTACAGCCTGAGTTTCTTGAGTCGTGGAAATATCTCATTAAAAGCCTTATCTCCCCTTAATAACATTGTCTTGAACTGTGTTTTTATATGTGCTGAAATTTGGTTTGATACCATGGGCAGTGTTGCAAGGAATTTTTCTAGTACCAGGCACAAAGAGCAGGGCAGTGATTCTTGCTGCCTCCCTGGCATGTCTAACCTGGGCATTCTCATCTACTTCTACCTGTTCAATTTTAGCCCTTCCTTTTATGTGTGTTTCAGTTTCTTCATTGCTTGCTTGCTGTGTAAGAAAGACATACCTGAAATGAAGAAATTCTTATCTCCTAAATGTGCATGGGGATACCAGGAAGTTAGCTACTGTCTGTGGCTGTGCCTTCCTTCTTCTCCTTAAAGTGCTAAGTGCCCCACTGCACAGGAAGTTTTAAGTACAGCCTTGCTTTGTGGATATAAGGGTTGTTCAGCCTGAAGAGAGGACTCCAGAGAGACCTTCTTGTTTATTGTGGCCTTTCAGTACTTAAAAGGGCCTATAAGAAAAATGAGGAAAGACTTTTTAGCAGGGCCAGTTGCGGTAGGACTTGGGATGATTTTAAACTGGAAGAGGGGGAGATTCAGCCTGGGTATGAGGCGAAAATTCTTTACACTGAGGGTGCTAAAACGCTGGCACAGGCTGCCCAGAAAGGAGGTGGATGCACCATCCCTTAGAGACATTAGGGGCCAGGCTGGATGTGGTTCTGGGCAACCTGATGTAGTTGAAGGTGTCCCTGTGCATTGCAGGGCAGTTGGACTAGATGACCTTTGACAGTCCCTTCCAACCAAAACCATTCCATGATTCTATTTTTTTTAACGCAAAACCAATCATGCTTTGCTTGAACAACAATGTTGCAGTAGAATATTGTTACTTCTAGTGTTTTTAGCAAGGCAATAAGCAGCAGCATTCTTCTGTTTGGGGGAATACAATTATTTGTCTCTTGGAATATCTACATGTTTTGTAAGGAAAGGCTTTGAAACTCTACAGGAAAAAGTGTGAAATATATGCATCCCATTCAATACAGAACAATATCTTAAAGAAGCATGTTCTTGCCAAAGACCAGATCAAAGTTATTTGAAGTTTCCACATTGTATTTACAGCTAAAACCATCACTCTGATCTGCATTCAGAGTGATGCATGTGACAGGCCATTATCTGCCTTATTCAATGTGTATAATTAGGCATTGCTTTCTTTTCCTTTCTGTGCAGGGGTTTAAAGATTTGAAGGAATAATGATCTGTGCACTTTCATGCAGTATTTGCATAATTAATTTGGGAGGTTGGTCAGAAGAATTTGTTTTGAAGCTTTGTGCCTAAAATAGGTTCTGCTGATCTATAGCTGGAGATAAGTATTGACATGCGTTCTGCAGTGGAATAACATAGTGAAATTATGTCCTGTGGTAGCATTGTTGGGGTTTCAGGCAGACACTTCTGGAAGTGGGTTTTAGCACTGCTGGTTTGGGGTGTACTGGCATTTTCCTTTTGAAAAGTGGACAGCTGTGCAAAAAGGATCCTCCCTGCCTAAATCAATGCAGCATGTGTCCAAACTGAGAGTGTTCATTCTGAAAGCGGTTTAGAAATAATTTGCTTTCCATTCAGGATTCAGGTTTATTGAATGTAAAGGTGACCCGAGTTTATTTTGGAATCTAAATTTAAGATAACTTTTCTTCCCCTTGAAAACCCTGTGTAGAGCTGTCTTACTGTATTAAGGAGGGCTAACAAAACATGTTTTGCCTCTTGCAGACATATACACACATGCAACCTCCATTGCTAAGCAGGGGGTTACATTGGTAGAAGGAACGTTTCATTTTGAACTTTCAGAAGTGTACCACATACCCCTGAAGTTTTATATTCTCCAAGGAATTCTGGTTATTTTGGCTGGGAGGACCTCATCATGTGGAGTTCCCTGGCATAGCTTCCTTTGGGTATTCTGTATTGAGTGTGATCCCTGCACATGGGCTGCAACACTGGCCTGGGAGAGCATCTGAAGGAGACCTGTGCTGTCAGGCCCATTGGTCTGGAGGTTCTGTGGGGAATCCTCTCTGAAATCCAGTGCTCATCACAGCAGGGGAACCTGCTTGGGTTCACAGTGTGGAAACCCCTCTTTTACCTAGCCCCCTCTGGGTTCTTGGAAAGAAAGGTTTGCTGCCTCACGAGTTAGAAACTTGTTTTCCCTCTGAAAGAGGAGCCACAAGATGTGGCCAGCCCAAGTTTTTAGAAAGTCACAGAGGAACTGTGGCACGCATGAAGGAGCAGCCTGTCTCAGGTGCCAGCTGCATTCTAGGTTACTTTTAGTGCCTGTTCTTGTACTGTTGATGAGAGCAGTAGGCTGGGACTGGTGCTGAGCGGGTGTGCATCCTGCTTACAACTCTGTGGCTGTGGTCTTCCCCCTCCAGTAGATGGCTGTGGCTTGCCAGTGCGGTTGCTAGTTCAGGGTGCTTAAGATTCAATTTCTTAAACAATTTGGAAGCATTTTGCTTCGTGTACTTTTCTGAGCTGATGCTGTGTTTGCTACAGAAGCAGCACAAAACCAGGAATTTTGTTCCCTCAGATTCTTCCTTGTTTCCGTAGAAACTAATTTCATACCACTGCTGCAGACTGAGAATCAAGTTACTTCATGTTCTCTGTGTTAGAAACATGTAAAATCAAAGTGATGCGCAGTGAGTGCAAATATATTGGTCTTCAGTTCTTTGCAGATTCTTCTGTTCTCTGCAGTGAACCTTCTCTTAGTGATCATTTTCCGGCTCGGATGCATAGAGAGCAGGGCCCATTAGGGGTGGATATTCCTTTGATTAAACTGTGAGGAGTTGTCATTGATGGAAGTTAAACTTATTTTTAGTAGCTTGCATGAAACATTCAGCTTGTCTCAGGAAAAGGAAGTTCAGTTGCCTGGTGCATTGTTGTCCATGTCTTTCCTTCCAAGAGAAACCAAAATTACTAATTCTGGGGAAAATTTGAGCAGCCTGAAATCACATAAAGGATGGGAAAAGTCTTTGTTAGTGGAGGTAATGCTCAACTGGTAACAGATCTCCTGGGGGTTTGTTTCTGATAAATAATTAGGCAATACTTCCCTGGAACAGAGATGTGTTGCATCTTCAGTATACTTCAGCTAATTTTAATGACAAACAGCGGTTATTCATACTGGTGGCCCTTTGCAGGGTTTGGAGACGAGGAGGACCAAACTTGGAAGGGATAACATTGAATCAGCCTAGAAACTGGCAACCAAAAATAAAAGGAAATGGTAGCAGTAAGTTCTCATTTCCTAGATGTGGAAGAGGTAAATGTTGGCAAAGGAAGTGTTTCTGTCCCAGCTGCTAATTATGCTGCTCCAGCATTGTGTGGCCACAGAGCTTTGTGCAGGATTTTAACTGTCTATTTTGCATTCTTTTATGTGGTAGTATTTGGGTGAGTTGTTTCAGCAGTTATTTCTCACATAGGCATCTTCAATTAAGTTTTGAATTCATTGTTATTTCTACACAGTGTATTTCCTGCTCTAATGGATTTACTGTGGTGGTGGTATGCAGCCTCCCACACATCTGTAATTGAGCTTCTACTCCTTGGTATTCCAGAACTGCTGCTGAAGAGACAAGAAGGTAGTTGACGTGATCATCAAAAATCATTACACTTCTGAAAGGCCACTTTGAATTAAGTTCAGAGGTTCAACTTGAAACTAAACAACAGTAGTAGTTTTTTTTAAGCAGTCATCCTTCTGGGAAGGTATTTTTTCCTCTAGTACATGTTTTCTAATTCCTATTACAGTATAGTTCCACGCTGGCATTTTTCCCTTATCACAGGTATTAAACTAGCTCATTAAAACTGAAATGAAGTTTGGGAATTAACCAGATGTTTGGGACAAGCATCACAAAGCATTGGAATCCTTCAGTTCCCCATTGAAGTTAGCTGCATGTCATGCACTGCTCACTGCTTTCATTAATTTCTCTGTAACAAAGACGCCAATCTGGCTTTCATTTAAACTCGATGCAGCATTCTGGTGCATGTCAAGCTGCAGAATAGCTTTTAATGATAAGCTGGAGCTAACTACCTTTGATCAAAAAAAGATAGTGTACCTTGAAAAATAGGCTTATAAAATGGGCTGAAAGGGAAGCATTATGTAGCAGCTCAGATAAAGCCAGATAAAAGTGGGTGGGTGTTTTAAGAACATATGGTTGGAAGTAAAAACCAGTTTGAGGTAGTTGCCTGCCTTATACAGTTTGCAAGTCCTCCTCAGCACATCTGTGTCCACAGTGTTGGGAGGTGGGGGTGGCAGCAGTGATGTTTTGGTGGAAAAAAGAGGAAGAGAGATGCAGCAAAACTGTTGCTTTTACTGTCTAAATAACCACTCTGGTGCAGTCGCTGCTATCCTCATTCGTCATTCATTAACGTTTGTGCTGTTTGTAAGGGCTTTCTGAAG
>JAOEHY010050201.1:1751-13909 GCA_025447955.1 Psilopsiagon aurifrons
GCCACAAGTCAAAACCACAGTGCTGCACCAACTACTAAGAAGGAGAAAAATGACTGCTACTGCTGAACCCATGACATCCATGAAAATCGACCAGCTGCCCCCACCCCAAATTTTTTCATGACATACCTGTAGGAATTCTTCCTAACAGATTTCTGAACAAGGCAAAGTCTTACGACCTCCAGGAATGACAACCTATTTGCCTTGATCCCTTCTCTACGGATTATGAAAATCATCTCATGACAACTACAGTCAAGGCTTCCAACTACTGTCATGTTTCCAACCTATTTTCTGACCAGTGTTTCCTTGCTAGTAAAGATGAGGTCAAGTAGAACGACTCTCCTCACTGTCTCCTTGACCACATACCTCAGGCAGTTGTCATCAGTGCGCCCCAGAAACCTCCTGGATTGCTTGTACCTTGTTAGGTTGTCCCTCCAGCAGATATGAGGGTTGTTGAAGTCCTTCATGACAGCTAGTACTTATGAACACGAGGCTTCTGGTCATATGAAGTAGGCCTTATTTACCTCTGCTTAGCTGTCAGATGCTCTATAGCAGACACCACCACCAACATGTGCTCTTGTCCCTAGACAGAGCTGATTGCATTCCTGTGGCTTGCTTTTTTTTCTATCCAGTCAAGATCTCTTTGCTGGCTTTTCCCAGTCACATGACTAATCTGACTTCTGATTGCCCCCAGAAGGATTAATTTCATGACTTTCCAAAGTACTGAAGATTGATGGGCCTATAGCTTCCTGGATCCTCCTATAAGCTCTTCTTGTAGATGGGGATGATATTTGCCTTCTTTCAGTCTTCTGGGATTTCCCCAGTCTCTACATTTTCTCAAAGATTATGGAGGGTGGCCTCACAATGATGTCAGCTCTCTTCAGACTCTTGGATGGATATTGTCAGGACCTATCAATTTGTAGGGGTCATGCTCCTGTAATAATTTACATACCACCTCTTCCTTCACTGATGGTGGGTCTTTGTTTGCATCAACCTTTTTTTTTTTCTTCCCAAGGCCCGGGCCCAACAGTGCTAGTAAAGACAGAGGTGAAGAAAGTGTTGAGATCCTCTGTCTTTTTAGTATCACTGGTAATAAATGACACATGACATGCTCTTGTCAGTTCTTCAGCATCCTTGAAGAAACAGTGATGCCTCAGAAATCTCTCTTTTATTAGAAACAATTATTTTTTATTGACATACCTGTAGAGGTATCAATATCAGCTTCAAGAATGTGATTGCAATGTGTCACACATCTAAACAAAACTCCTATCCAAAATGCATTATATGATACCAGTACAAAGAACTTTTAGGTTAACCCAACAAAGAAAATTCTTGGTAGGGTCGAAAAGATCTCATTATTCTATATCACACAAGCTGTCCCTGGAGCCTTTCTTCATTTTGGGGGTTTTGGTTCTTATTAGCCTCTACAGGTTTTTGTCACAGTACTGAAGAGCACAAACAGTGTAACACTGCAAAGCATTATAAACAATGTGAGCAGTGTGACAAATTTGGGTTAATAACTAATTCAGCTTGTGAAAAGAATCTTATATCTCAATGTCTATTTTGAATATAACTTTAGAGTAGCTAAATTAGTTCAGCACTCATTTTGAAAGTGGAAATGGGATTCATATGTGAAATCTTAAGTACCTGAAGTTAGAGGTCTAAATCTCAGGCAGCCACCCTCATCCCCAATTGCAGTCAATGAAAAGAAAAGAGAATATACAGATTTTCAGTGCCCATAATCATAAATGCCCCATAATCATAAATGAGCATATATGGTTTCGGTCTTATTCTGAAATTTGTGTCTAAATTGCTGAGACAACCTTGCTTTTTAGGGGATATATTTAGCTGCTCAAGTATATTCATCTACTACTATATGAAATTTTGTAAGCATCTAAGGCACTTATGACACTTGGAAAATCTTACATACAAGTTCTAGGAAAGCTGCACCTTCTGGACCAGCAGCTAGAGGTCAGATATAATAATCAATGGCAGCTAAATAGTGCTGAAAATCAAGAAAAGTTAAAGTCCTCATTACAGGGGAATGATATCATAGCCAGAGTGCAAAATCCTATTGCACCAACTAGATGTCACACCTGGCATCTAGAGCAAGGAAGAAAGCTTGGGAACATTTACTAGCATGGAGATTTTGACAGAGGAATAATTATTGAGAAAATAGGACTGAATCAGGTTGCAGGAACAAAAACGCTACAAAACCTGGCAGGACAGAAGTCACAGTTTATTTACCAGAAGCATCTGAACTTCCGTTACTCATTTTCAGAACAGCATCCTCTCCAGCGAACATTTGTAAATAATAATCAATCTCAGTGCTGAATATGAATGGGAAACATGGAAACAACATCAATGACTAACTGGATTTACTAAAGTAATTTTAGAAAACCAGATGTTTTTCTTATTAAATAAGCATTTTCTTACGTTCTTTCTTTTTAACCTTTGATGAAACTCTAGTAGGATTTAGTGATATGAAAAATTTGAAATTTTTACAATATCACTCCTATGGCTAAATGTATCTTAGATATGCAGAATTTTTGAGTAACATTTTAAGCACCTGAAAGTTTAAAATATTTTCACCAGTTACCTTCAAATATGAAACAAATTAAAAATATGTAATACTTTTCTTGTGTAAAATTTTAATGAGACCAAACTTTATGCTCATTTTATAATAACAATGTAGCATTAACTATTCATTTCTTAGAGAATTAGGCTATTCTAAGCAAAATTGCAATGGACTATACACTTTGGCTGTCTTTATTCATATTTTGCAGGAGAAAATATAGATGAGCACTGCTAATGTTCGTTGTATTAAAGCTAGCACAGTTATTCTCATCAATGCTATAAAGAATCCCTCACTTTAGCTGTTGCTTTTGACTGTGGCTACATAGGGACACTCAGGAAAATAAATTCACACTAAGACTGTGAATTTAAAATCAGCTACTTAGAGTAGATTAAGCTCATATTAAAAGAAATTTAATTTGCCTGAATTCATGAAGTGGCCTAAGTAATCTAGCATAAGAAAAAATGACAAAATTATTGAGGGTGGTTTAATTAATTTACTCTAAAAGTTAATTTGAACTTTTTTTAAAATTTTTTTCTGAAAGATCCCAAGTGCACAAGCCTTTAAAGTTTAAGAAAACCAATATTTGATATGGAATACTTCACAAGTCTCAGGTACCTATGTCTGTCTGCATAAATCTGCAGAGATACGTATCTGTGTCTAGATATGAAGTATAAATCAAAGCATTTGTTTACGGTTTTCATTAAATATTAAATGCAAGGTGGCAAACTACTGAACTGCAAAAGTTTTATTTGATTCTATTAAACACAAACTATTTTAAGGAACAGACACACATTTTAAGCAATGACTAGTTAGCAATCTCTTCTTATGAACATTTATTTGCACTCTTTCTAAAACACAGCAAGGGAATTACAGCACATCCTGCTGAACTATATAACATTCCATTTGTATCTTGTGTCACTCTAAAGATGTAAAGAAATTGCTACAGGGTGCATTATAACACTGACAACTTTTTGCATAGCAAGCATGTTTGAATATTTCAATATGCAAGAATAGCACTGACTCTGTATATTAGTAAATAAAAATGTAAGTCCTACAATTTTATTAAAGTAAAACTTTTACTTGTCAGGTTTCTTCAATTTTTATAGTCTTCCTTTTCAACCTTAACATGTCATCGAGATGCACAAAAACTTGTCTCCTAAACTCTTCTCAGTCTTCATTCTGAAAAAATGAGGATGACTTATCAGTTTCACTAGCAGAGACAGATGTTATCATCTCACTCAGCACTTGTCAGACCATAGCTGGAGTACTGTGTACAGGTCTGGCCCCACAATTGAAAAAAGACACAGGCATGCTGGAGAAGTTTCAAAGGAAGGCCACAAAGGTAATAAAAAAACTGGAAAACCTGTCATGTGAGGAAAGGTTGAAGGAGTTAGGTCTCCTCTCTGAAGAAGAGAATGCCCAAGGGGACCTCATCACAGTATTCCAGTTCTTAAAGGGCAGCTGCAAAGAAGATGGAGGATGTCTTCACATGAAGTCACATGAAGGAGGAATGAGTACAAGTTGCTACAGGAGATGTTTAATTTTGGAAAACGAAAAAAATAATTTACAGTAAGAATAATCAGTCAATGGAGCAATCTTCTCAGGGACACGGTAGAGTGCCTATCATTCAAGGTTTTCAAGATGCAATTGGTCAGGGTGCTAGATAATGTCACTGAAGCTCTCTTTCCCACAAAAGGCTGAAGCAGGTCCCTTTTGAGGTCCCTTCCAACCTGGGCTGATCTGCAGTTCTATGATTCACTCTGATTTCAAAATTCTTCCTATGTTCTACATAGGAGACAGATTCTGAATTATGCATTCTATTAGTGTATTTTATTTAGATACTTTAAATGGATACCACTGGGGCCACAGATATTTTCAACTGGTTTCTACCTATTGTATGTGTTGCACATCTTTCTTCACTGTTCCTTAATACAGTTCCCACAAAGAGAAGTGGGAACAATTCCATTTAGTCTACTTTCATATACTGACACTAAATATTTTGTTGTTGACACTGCTGTGAAACCAGTGCCATTGCTCCTAAATGTATTTGTACTTTTCCTGTAAACATGATAAAGAGAAAATTGCACACCACCCATGACACATGGCTTCTGAAAGAAGGCCTCAAACCAAAATAAGTATTTTCCTATTTATTTATATTTATCTTCCATCTCAAATTTAATACATTCACAACATTGTTTTTAAATGATGCTACTGGAGTCTTCAGAATTCATGATCACTTTTTATTTCTCTGTAAGTAGTCCTTTAAAGCAAATGTTTCTTGGGAGCTGAAATATATTTTAATTGCATAGAATTAAATATACTAGGATTTTATTTATATTTAAAACTCTTTACAATGTGCTTTAGATGTAGCATTTTCTCATTTTAAATAACTTGCCGATTTTAGCTCCAATTTTGAGTGCAATTTGGAAGTTATTTTCTTTAAACAGGCATTCCAAGCTTTGTTACACTTCAGATTTTTAAGTTAAGTTTATTAGATGGAAACGCCGGGTCTCATCTGTCTTACTTAGAAAAACACTGACCCTACAGTCTTAGCCTAAATTTCCTATTCTGCCTTTAGCAATCAGTCATTAATAGTACAGAAGATTTAACACATAATTTTTATGACTGAGTACTCATAACACAGGGGAGAGTATTCAAGTAATTTACACAATTCTTTAAAAAAAAATTGAATTGTTGATGATTATTTTCTGAAAATTGAAGATTTTAGCCAGCTGCAGTAAATGTATATGCAAGTTTGTAAATATTTATGTGGTTTTATACCCAACAGTGCATACAGATGTAGCAAAATCACAGTTTTGACTTCCACTTCAAGAAGGGGTGTCCAGAAAGTTGTATCAATACATTTCTGTTGAACAGAAGACATGTAGAGAGATTACAGAAATACAAAAATATTGCAGTCAGTATTCTGTGGAGGTTCATCCCACTAATATGATTGATATTATATGAGGTCAATGTCAGATAGAGGAAATTTAAGCAAAAAAAACCAAACAACAGAATAAGAGCATCTAATCGGTGTGGCTATAAAATGCCTAAAGCTTTTTAAAGAAATAGCAAAGAGTAGAATTATAAAGACATATGTGTCTTAATATTTGAACTCTTGCCTGATATCCATCTGCTAGCCTAGAAAAATGAGGCTTTTCCAAAGTTAATGTGTCGTATTTCTCATAATTTCATGAATGACTAGGATGCTCCAGGAGTACATAGAGAGCTTATTATGTGGTATTGAAAAGTGACTCCATTAGGTGTATGGACTGCATTTGGAATTTTGGCTGAAATATACAATCCAGACAACTCATTTCATCCTTTCAGTATATAAAGGAGGCCTATAGGGAAGATGGAGATGATAGACTTTTTACCGAGGCCTGCAGTGACAGAACAAAGGGCAATGGTTTTGTAATGAAAGCACAGCCTCATACAGAGGAGTTGGACTAGATGATCTTCAAAAGTCCCTTCTAATCCAAACCATTGTATGATTCTATAATTCTGTGAGAGGTATCAGTTCTAGATTGTACAACTTTTATAAGGTAAGATTTCTGCAAAAAAAACATTTAAACAGAGTATTATATTAATTATTGTCTAGTGAAAATACTTTTTTCTGACCCTGCAAATCAGAACACCATGCAATAATTTTATTCATAGTCTATATCCTTGGCTGTATCACTCAGCTCTTCAAAACTCCATTCCCTGTATTTCTCTACACTTAAATCAAGGTGCTTAGCCTCTAAATGTCTTGCCTTATGATCTGTATGTGCTCTTAATCTTTGTTATTACTTTGACTCCAGTCTACAACAGATCATTCTCAGTTGCTTATTATAAATTTTTTTAAGAAACATTCTCTTACAATCGAGAAATGCTCCCCAAATACTTCTGAAAAATCTCTCATTATTCCCTGATCTTCTGTAAGCTGGGCTGTAGGTTTGATTATATCAGACTGGCTTAATACAGTCCCTCAAATTAACCTTTCTGTGTGAAATCAAGTGGTAAGACTCATCTTGGATTTTGATGAAGAAATCATAAGACAATTAAGCATCCTTTATTTCTGTGTTTGTACAGTATATACACCACTGTGGGCAAAAATAATAAAGAAAAAGCAATACTAAAGAATAAGAATTTCTAACAAAGACAAGTACAGTTTTCATATTCATATGTGTTTTGGATTACTATGAAAAAGTTGTGATTTTGGAAAGATGCTACCTTATAATTTGGATATTAGATTGTGGAATATTCCAGTTCCTTGGAATAAGGAACTGATTTAAATTTCAGTATCTCTTCTGAAAAACAGTATGTTTCGCACCAAAAGCTTATTATCAGATGCTTTGCTGAAATGCTTCAATACAAGGAAGGAAAAGAAACAAGGGCACATTTAATTGGCACTATAATTTATAAATATATTGGTCTGTGGACATTGCAAGTTATGAAACTTCACAAGTGAAAGCAGATTCAGTTTTTTGCCTGGGAATGGTACAGAAAAGCACGATACTTACTCCAGCAGAAAAGGCATCAAAAATACAGTATTCTAATTAATTCTTATAAACCAACAAAGCAAAATATTTAGCCAAATTTGTGCGTTCTGTTGACTTCACACATAGGGGCAAATTTCTTCCAAGGAATAATAATCTGTTGCAACCTCAGTTAAAGCTGAAGGTTTCTAAGTTTCCTAGTTACATTTTAGTTTATTGCACTCAAGTGTCCTCAGACAAAATTAATAAAAATACTGGAAACACCATGTTACTAACATATTGCTGCTGAAACCTTGACAGGTAATAAAGAAGCCACCTAATATAATGAGGGGAATTTTTGTCTGTAATCTGTCCATCAATGGAGGCAATAAAAATACTTTTAACCCATCTTTCCACATTTTCAATCATAAAATAGTACATTCTTTTTTTATTTAATTCTTTTTCTTTTTTGTAGCACAACAGTATGTTAAATATTGTTTTATTTTTGCTACTTCACAAGTTCCACAGAATCTAGACTTCTTTTTAATTCAACTTTCAATACATAGCCAGAGACTCCAAGCTGTTAGAATGTAGATGTCTCTTTTCTTAATCCTTTTCCTCACCAAACAAACAACAAAAAAAAAAAGGCTGTCATGGCATTTTTGTATTTATTCATGCTGTAATTTACATCTGAAACACTCAAAACGATGCTCAAGAGTGTTAGTTTGAAAATTATATCAAGTTATACCATGCAACAGCATAATGAATGTGAATGAGATACAATGGTAAAGGATAAAAAGAGTTTGTTGAGGGTTTTGTGTGTATTTTTGTGTGCTTTTTTTCTTTAATTTCAACACTTCCTTTTGAATCAGACAACAAAAACGAAACAGCAGACAGTCTTGCTTTTACAGAACTTATGACACACGTAGTTAAAATTTTATACTGACTATAAAAAAGATAATGCAATGTATTGTGTAACTTAGGAACATCCTACAAGCAGTTTGAACACAAAATATTCGTACATCATTTATGTTTTGATTACACTCTAACTGCTGACAAGGTATTGCATTTATGAATAATGCAAAGAAACTGAAAGAACAGGTTTTTTATATTCCGTTGTGAGCCTCTGTTTTTCAGCCAAAGTGATTTAACAATGTAAAACACATGTCATTGATGGAATATGATTAGAAATACATTGTGTTCTTGACAGCTAATTATTCCTGTGTGCATTAATGATGCAGTCATAGCAACTGTAAAGCTAAGTGTCAGATACCAAAAATACAAGACCACAGTTGTTTCAGTTATACCTAGCACTTCTAACTCCACCTGAATAATGTTTTGCCATTAAACCAAATAATCAGACAAGGAAATTAAAATGTAACTCCGTGGAATTTCCATTGATTTATTTTTTAAGCATTGAGGGGAAAAAAAAGAAGAAAAAAGAAAAAAAAAAGCAGTCACAGTAGAAATACATTTAGAAGCACTGTTTCCCGTACTTAATTAATTAAAAAATAAACAAAACCCCTTAAGAACCCATGTACCCCCATTCTGCACAGTGAAGCTTAAAACTCTGAAAATATGTTGTATTTTTAATTGAAATGCATTGCATGATTAATCTTGATTTATGAAGAATCTAATATCTGTTCTCTTTTCATTTCCCTTTGCTGAAAATATCCTTAATCATCTTTTTAATCAATATTAAAAAAAAAATAAAAATCACATTGTCACAGTTACAGAAGGATCCCAGAGAGCCTTGGTCCAGCATAAGAAAAACTCTCTAACTGACAAATACTCTGTATTGGGCCACAACAATTAGCCCCTTCAATGTATAACATCTGGACATTAAAGGATTGTTTCAGGTTACTTAAGGAGTTAAAGCTTTATGTGCATAAATGAGATAATCCTTCTCACTAAGATTTAATGAGAGTGTTGTTTAATTTAGTCACTTTAACTGTAAGAAGGACGTTTCTCAAGGACTTTTATTTCCACCATTTAATTAGGACAGAAGTCTATTCAGAGCTTTATTCTATAATCAGAACAACACCAAGCTGAAAATATCATATTCAGAGTTGGTCATAGCTAGAAGAATTTCCTTTTTTAAAAAAGTATGCCAAAATCAGAAGCAATGTGCCTTGTATGAAATGGGAAAGTACTGTACACAGACTATACCATCACACTAAGACTTAGGTATATTAGCATGACACTAGATATTCAACTGAAAAAATGGGGATAATTTTTTTTTTTTTAATTTAATCATTTTTTAAAAGCATGTTAACATGAAATGTACTCTGCAATGCATGTGTCTTAGCCTTTAGAATTCTAGAACACTTTTTCAGATATAGGTCTCTCCACTGCAGATTTAACATGATTCTGTTGGTGTCCTCCTCCCACAAATTATTTCATTACTTCCAGTATTCTTAAAGATGAAGGAGACCATGTATTGCTAGTTTATTATGTTCATATACCATGGTGACATATTGGAATTTTCAAATATTCAAATTCAAACTGCTTTTGTCTAGATTTAGACTTGGCAGCGCTAGGTTAATAGTCGGACTCAACGATCTTACAGGTCTCTTCCAATCTAAATGATTTTGTGATTCTGGATACTTTTGAAGAGGTTCTCCCTCCTCCCTTTCTTCCTCCTCCCCCTCCCTATCCCCCGCCCTCACAATAGCCAGCAAAAGAGGCTTAATATCCTATTTCTACATATTACTTAAAATAGTTCCGAGTTGTTTGTTTGGGAATGAAGAAAATCAAATGCAAGTCATGGGAAAGCAGAGGAGTGTATTTCAGACCTTTATTACAGCTTGAAAAAAAAAATATGCTTTCAATCTGATTATGTCAACACTGCAAAAACTGTTCTTGACTCAAGAAGAACATAGAATACTTTGCAGCCAAGGTGCAAGAAAATCGGGAGGGAGGATGGGACTGTCAGTGATGGCTCTATGGAAAATATATCTTTTAAGAATTATGTAGACTATATGTTATTTAAATTTTGAAACAGAACTCTTCTTAATCAAATTAGGTAAGAGTCACAGACTTTTTTCTTCTCTGTAACCTCCTAAGTCTTTCTGGAAGGAGATCTATCTACCTTGGAAAGATGTTTAAATAGATCTTGCTCTTCACAAAAAAAGCAGGCATGTAAATGCCTGACCTTATTTTGTGCCTTTTATCGACTTTCAGGTATACTGTAGTGGTGTCGTGGTTTAAGCCCAGCCAGTATCTCAGAACCACAGAGCCACGCTCTCACTCCCCGCCTTCTGCCCTTGCCTGCTCCCAGAGGGATGGGGAGGAGAATTGAAAAAATGTATCTCTCAGAGTTTGAGATAAGAGCAGTCCAGTAACTAAGTTATAACACAAAACCAGTATAGCTACCCCCAGTAATAATAATGATAAGAGAAATAACAAGGGGAGAGAATATAAAACTAAAAGGGGAAAGGAAAAGAAAACAGTAAGCATAAGTGATGCACAATACAACCACTCAGTACCTGCTGACTGATACCCAGCTTGACCTGAGCAGCAATCTGGGACTTCTGGGCAACTCTCCTTAGTTTATGTACTGAGAACAATGTGCTGTGGTATGGAATACCGTTTTGGCTAGTTTGGGCCAGGGGTCCTGTCTCTGCTTCCACCCAGCTTCCTGGGTCCCTCCCCACTGGCGGAGCATGAGAGACTGAAAAGTCCTTGATCAGAGTAAGCATTTCTTAGCAACAACTAAAACACTGGTGTGTTATCAGTGTTGTTCTCAGACCAAAGTCGAAAAGACAGCACTGCACCAGCTGCCAAGGAGAAAAAATACTGTTCAAGCTGAACCCAGGACAAGTGATAACTCTTTTATAAATATGTTTTCAACCATAGTTTGTTTTCTGTGTCAAACAGGATATTAGGTTTTGTCAGAAAATCTTTGACAGTATGCAACACGGTAGAAAGTAGCCATCCAAAAAGAGTCTGCTGAATCTCAATAAAATTTACTTTCAGGCATGAAGGCTTTTTCTAATCTTACGCACCCATTTGAGACAGAAATATAAAATCAACAAAATGAAGAGAAGAAAAGGGGAAAGAAGCTAAGTTTGTTCTTATTTAAAAAATAAAAATTCAGTTCCCTGACAAAACAGGAACTTTGATACATGTAGAGTATATGGAATTTTTTTAACACATGTGGTTTTATCTTATAGGTAATCCTCTTTGAGATTATTCTAAATTGCTCTGATATATCCTTTTATACTTTATTTAATTTAGCTAAAGTCATACAGTACAGCTGGTTACCAATCTCCAGTCAGGAAGACTTCTCCTCACATATGAACACACCAATGTATTCCAGTTGAAAATGTTTAGAAAGCTGTTCTCAAGACTCAGCAAGGCTTAGTATCAAAATTTTCTACTTTTTTTAGACTATCAAATCTCTCACAAGAATTGACTTTAATTTTCATGCAGTTTATTTTGTATACGTATTTTTCACTCAATGCAGAGTCAGCAGGGAAGAGGGATGTATTTGAATAAGGGAGAGGTAAATACATGATTAAAATTACTTGGTTTCACATTTTTCATACATGAGTCTGCAGTTTATTTTGCAAAGTTAGCATGCTTTAGTTAGACTTCATGAAAGCATGACTTGTGTCTTTAAGATATGTCACATTGAAAAATCAGAAACAGATTGAAGTAGTGGCATACTTCTCATCTGTTTTACTGCTCCTTTTGAAATGAAATGTTCTGTCATTCTCACTTAACTTCTATCTGTTGCTTCAAAAGTGCAAGGACTCATTTAGGTCCTGCTCTGTATGTGGTAGAGCAATGTGGATGGCTTGGAAATCTTGTGATGTTTCTAATGGCAGCAGATGTCTACACTGGGAAAGGATTTAAATGCATCCAGGGATATATAGGTGCCTTAGCTCATATTTGCAATTCTTGAAATCCCTGCAAAGCTGTTTCTCCAGTTCATTTTAGACGGAGATGAGCATACTCTGGCTGTCCAGTACTGATCATATTGACTCTGAGGCCAGGACTGAACTTGCTTGTGACTGTAGTTTTGATCCAGAAGCAAGAAGTTTAGGGACTGTAGTGACAGGACAAGGAGTAACGGGTTCAAACTTAAACAGGGGAAGTTTAGATTGGATATGAGGAAG
>JAOEHY010050202.1:0-65000 GCA_025447955.1 Psilopsiagon aurifrons
TTCTTATCTCAACCTGTGGGAGTTGCATTCTTCCGATTCTCCTTCCCATCCCTCCAGGAGCAGAGGGAAGAAAAAGGGGGAAGTGAGTGAACAAACTGTGTGTCTGATTTATGGCTTAAACTACAACACAGAACAATAATCTGCATTTTCACCTGTCACTTAAATTCTTTCACACACACATTTTCATCAGGGTTCTAGCTGTTCCCCTCCAATCTCTGCTTGCTGGAGTCCAAGAACAAGTCACAGAGCCCCTTGCCTGTACCCCAAAGGGGAAGCTCTGTTCTTATCCATAATGACGTAAATCCTAAGTAGCTTATTTACATCTGTGAAGTCACCCAGAGGTCACAGAGAACTCTGGTTTCCTTTGCTTCATCCTTTTTGCTTTATCCGTTACTTACATCTTTTAAGAAACAACAGGTGCTGTAAGCCAAAGCCTATGCAGCAGAACTCAGCTTCCAAAATGATTTGCAGTTGGAAAAGTGGCTTTAAAAAATTCTGGTCAAAATCTGTGCTGCAAAAAATATTATATTGGCTCCTGGAAAGTAAAATGCCTTCTAACCCGATTATGAGACTGAAAGGGAGCATTCAATTTTCTAAATTGAAGCTATATAACACAGATCACTGAATTTTATCTTGTTTCTTCTGTATTCAGTACAATCACTCTCACAGGACTAAGGCACATTTTCCAGAAACAGTTAGTTTTGAAACATTCAAAATTATCCTGTTTATAATACTATTGCCATTGTGTATTACTCTAAATTAACATGGACAGAGAACCGGAAACTCAGCCCAGCTGCAAATTCTACAAAACTTTACAGAGTTCAGAACTCTGGGTATTGAAGCTGATTTTTGCCCTGTAACAAGAATAGCATGTATTGACAGCACACTATGTGCCAGCGAAGAAACCCACCTTTGCAAACCTGAAGTATGTTTTCCAGATAGGCTAAAAGAGCTGGAAAATAACTAAAAATATCATTAAAATGCACAGACATTTTCCATGCCCCTTGTTATACAGTAAGGACATACTTCGAAATAGCCTTACCTGTCTTTTCTACAGGTGCATAGAACTGAGGTGTGTGTGGCAGAGACATGTCATATGTGCAGGTGTGTGTGGCACACTTACTTTTACACTCTGGCACAAAGGGGAGAAAACGACAACTGCCATCTGCCTAAATGTGCCTTCTACCAATGATTCTTAGTTGGAAGTCAGTCTGTCAAAAATTAATAATTTATATTAGGCTTTTTGTAGCTATTTAACAGTTGCAATCATGCAGAAGATGTGTGAGTATTGACTCCATTTCAGGATGAATCTGTTATTTTCAGTTTAACTTTATACCAGAGTAATCCTAGAAAGTGGTCAGCATGAGCATCCACAACTTCTGATGACATCCGTGTGAATGTTACAGGTTTGCGCCTCTCACAAGTGGGCCTCCAAACTCATAATTTTCAGCTTACTTTACTTTCTGTAATGTATCTGCTTTTCCCAAAAGAGGTTGTAAGCGGCTCCACACTGGACTAGAACTGAAACAACAGCAGAGCGTGGAAGTGTGGTACGTAAGACAGTCAATAATTCTAAGCTGATGGAAAAAAATAAAAGAGAATAGGTAGATGATAGAAGCAGGGGGAAGGAGCAGGACAGAAACAGAGAAGACTAGCAGACAGGACATGTCCAGATAGAACTGCAAGACATGAATCTCATAACAAAACATAGAGGCAGATTCTTAAACCATATAAAATGTTATAGGTGCATGGATAGAAGCAGAAAATCTTCACCCAATGAATCTTCTTTCCACAGGTTAAGCTCTGAGAAGATAGGAGAGCAAGGAGAAAAAGAGATACGGAGAAAAATAAAAAGACAGAGAGAATACTGTATATGAATGGTTAGAAATAACTGTCCTGCTCTTTGGGCTTGGTGTAGTGCCCATAAAGTTCAGTTCAGCTCTCATATGTGAGAACTGACTGTTTCTGAGCAGCTGCAAGTAAAAGCTACAAAGACAGAGGTGAGCATAAAAGCTACACAAAGGACAGAGGTGAGAGCTGATACATGGGAGCTCCAGCTCTTAGCACTACAGTCCAACAAACAGCAAAGATCCTAAAATATTACACAGGCACAAATTGAATGAGTAATTGTGCATCTGAGTAGTATTTGGGCTCCTTGTGGAAGCTGGTGAGGGTTATTGAAGAGCAAAAGGAAACATGGCTTTATAAAGGCAACACGTTTTTACCACAGTGAAATAAAAACACTTTACCAATAGCTACTGGAAAATTGAATAAAATAACATCTTTCTAATTAATCTTATTCTAGCATGAACAATCACCCCACCAGAATTTAAACATTTTTGTGGCACCCATATTATGTATAATTATTTGTCCTGGTCAATTACTAGCATGCATTTAGCAAAGGATTGATTAGATTAAAAAGGTTTCCTAAGAAAGAGGGAAGATAACTAAGTTAATAAGTCATTCTGCCTAAGATCTCTTGAAAGGTGTTAGTGATGGTCCTTTACATTTTGGCAATTTTATAGCTACTGGCTTAATTTATCTATAGTCTGCCATTCCAACTAGCATTTGAAATAATTTATCTGTATACATAACTGGTGGATGTTTGCTCGCTTTAATTTTTCTTTCAAAACAGAGCTTTCCTTCTAGAGACACGTATTGAACAGTTCTTGCCTGACCTATGGATTAATCAGAATTTAAATACTGTATTATTTCAACAGGCACTTCTAATATCTGTGTTTCCTGCCATGAAATGTAATTAGGGAAAATTAATTTACCAGGGGACCTTTGAAGCTTTACCTTCCTCCCCACTGCTATTTGCACTGGGCAACATTCAAACGCAATTCCCTTCCATTCCAAGTATATCAGAGCTATTTCCCCGAGACTGCCTCAGAGCAGAAAACGTCATCCAGTATTTGGAAAGTCCACAAATGTGACATTTTTCCAGTAAAACTGTACTGTAGCAGTCAGCTCAAATAGGTTTATTGCTGCTAATGAAAACAATTGGAAATACACTGAACACACTGCTTCATGACTTAAATCAGTCTCTAACTGTATTAGAGATGCAAGCCAATGCTCCAGGACAGATTATCTCCCTGTGAGTCTCTGATGGAGCTTCACTGTTTGCAAATGCAGCTGGTACTCACTGTTGTCAGGTAGGATAATAAACGAGGTACACCTCAGTTCACGTCCTTTGTATCTGTTTTCATGTTATGTTCTTAACCTATACATCCTTTCTTTTTCAACATTGATTTTGATTTGGAGGCCACATAATAATATTCAGCTGCAGTGCAATATTTTTATATCCAGCTTCAAAAATGTTTTTGCAGCCTCCATTCAAAAGCTCTGTGGGCTGCAGGCCAGCTTCTGGAAATTCCTGTTATACAGGTTATCTGGAGGCAGAAATGAAGAAACATGTTGACTCATCTACATGGTAAATGCAGCCCACCTTTTGCTGTCGGGTTTCAAGGATTTTCACTGTGAAACAAAGATGAGGGCAGAATATAGGGCTGAGTTACAGAAGTATGTTCTATTTAACTCAACCATGTCAGGCATATAACGTGCCCTTTATATCTATAGTTTATTTTAACACATATCAAGAAGACAGAAAATTAGTGATCAATGTAGAAGGGAGCATGAGGTTTCATTATAAATTAATGTAGGAAGACTCGGATTTCAATGATAAAATGAACATGAATCTTAAAAATTGTCTGTCTTTATGAAACAGATGAAAATTATTACAGTATATAACTTTTTGGTGACATTTTACTGCAAAGGGCATATTGTTACAAAATTTAGGAATGATGTAGCTAACAGAAATATGGCAGGGGTAGATAAGATTATTTATGTAACATGATAAAACATGAAACATGGATGCATTTGAGTCATCAGGCTGCAGAGTGGGAAAAAAACTTTGCCCTGCTCCCAAGTGAACCTTCCTGTTAAATCAAGGAGCAACACAGATGGGACTTGGGGATGACTAGTTGTAGGGAGCGAGGATTGCACAACAGTAGTCAGCAGTCAAATGCAGTTCATCCAGTTATGTTCTGGTGAAAATAAGGAAGAAAAAGATGGAGAAAATGTGAGAAAAGTTCATAGAACATCCAATTTAGTGGTGATTTTTCCCCAGACACAAACCATCCCTGCAGTGATATCAGACACACTGATAACTGGATGAACAAGACGCCAACTGAAAATGAAACTGAGTAAGAACCAAATTCTACAAGCAGTGACATTGCCACATGGAACTGGTGGAAGGTTGCTGCAAAGTAATTCCACTTCCCAAGCCAGAACTAGAGAAAACTCATAATCTCAGAAGCGGCCCCAGTTTCATATTTCTGGAGGCCTGGAACTAAATTCAGATCCAGGAATATGTCTAAGGTGGAAAGAATGCACACATTGGTTGACTAACATATATACACGATTAACTCCTAAGAAATAATCAGTAGAATATAGAAAGTTCAGAGTTAACAGAAACAAACATTTGGCAAAATAATAGGATCTTTATCAGCTCGATAAATCTTGGATATACAATCATTTGTAAAATAAATAAATCCCACACATCAAAATCAGACTGACTTACATGTATAAAATTTGGGCAAACTCTGCTGGACATGTTTCACTAACACAAACATGATGGAGAAAATAGATTTTCACACAAAACTAAGGTCAAAATTAAGTTTATCTTGGAACTAAAATTAAGTTTATCTTGGAACTAAAATTTTAATCTTACCTAAGAAAATATTTTGCCATCCGTAAGTTTTCAACGCTATTCTCACTAAAATTGTATAACTGAATTCAGATATAAATTACTTGCCATCCTTAATTAACAGAACCTATAATTCGGTCTTTGCCTTTTCGTTTCTCCTCCTTGTCTTTCCTTCCTACCTTGCCAGGATAAACCACTCTGTTACATTCACAAGCTTCAACTCTAATCATACCTCTGTGATTTCCTTTAAACAAACAAAAAGACAGTGAAAGAAAGTAAAACAGAAAGAACCACCTGCAAACAATTATAAATTCTAAACCCAGCCATGCAGCCTGTAAGTTACAAATCAATGAAAGCAAGAAGACCCAAAGCCAGATAAAGTGGGCTTTGATGGGGTTTTTTTCTCTATAAATACTGGGCAAAGAGATTACACTAAAATATTTAAGAAAATATTTTTACATGTTTTGGTTGTGTGCAAACAACAATTTACATTTCCTTCTTTGACTGGGAATAGTTTAACAGAATCCTTCTTATCTGAGATGTCCAAGATGGGCCAGATGAAGACCACGTGATCTCAGCAGTGCGCCAACCACATTCCCCAGCACAGAGCCAAGGAATTTATTATTTTCCTGAAGGGTCAATTTTCATCTGATTATCACACTGATGTTTTTGTTATTTAACAGACCAAAGAGGTTATCAGTTCCTGAATACAACTGAGAGAAATTGGTCAAACAAAGCAAGCTATTGCATTTTCCTTCCACTTGAGAAATCTTTATTGTCTCTCTCGTATAAGTAAGTAATGAATTATTATACATGATGATTTCCAAAAAATTTCCTTTTGGAGAAAGCAGAAAACCAAAGTCATAAATTCTACTTCATATAAACACCCCACAAAGATCTTTTGTATTCATACAGTTTAAGTAGCTAGCATCAAAAAGAATTCTTTTAGGAGCAAAACCTAATATTGCTCAGCTACAAACTACCTTCTAATGGTTAACAAGAAGGCAAGAACCCCGAAGGTGATATCACTCTGTTGCATCCAGAAGAATTTTGCTGTAGACATGGTAAGCTAGGTTTTTACCCAGTAAATACGTAAAACTTTGAAAGCCATCTAAATTATTTTTCCCTGGGAACAGACTTAAAGTACAGTAAATTCATTTTAGTACATTAAGATTTACTATTTCCTTTTATAACAGATCTATCAGCATTCTGTAAAACTGAGTATCTCACTGTCAGGGTAAAAAAGACCTACTGAAGTATTGAAACACTTATCACTTACATAGTAACCGAACACAACCCAAGTAAATAAATTAACTCCATTGCCACAGAATATACTGGAAGAAATTCGAGATAAGAAAGGATACTTTTCACATATCTTCCTTACTTTTCAGCTGGATAAAATTAAACATAACTGCGCTTTCATTACATTTATTATATGCAATAATAAAGGCACATTAGAAATCCTATAAAGGTAAGAGAATGGTGCAGTATTTGCATGAATGTAAAATAAACAAAGGGTGTATGTATGAAATATGAACGGCAAGAATGACAAGGTTTGAGCCTGGCCACAGAGGAAATACAAAAGAATATTGAAATATTCAGTTTAAAAAATCCGAAGAATTGTTATGAGCAATGGAGCCACCCATGAAGTTTTTTAATCTGAACTTTCAGCAAGTTAGAATGGATATACAGACACACAGACACACAGACACACACACACATATACATCACTTTGCCTGTACAACTGCCAGCCTCAGAGCATGCTGAACTGGGACCAAGCAGTGTAACTTTGAGCAGTAAGTAGCTAAAATTACAAGGCTTAATATGTATTACAACCAATACTGCTGAGTGTATACTACTACTTATTCAATTTCATTGTATTACTGTCTTCCCTTTGTGCCTTTGTTTTCTACCAAAATGTTTATTTATTCATTCTTATATTCATTTATTTATTTATGTATTATTTATTGAGGAGAGGTGTATGAGAAGTCTGCTCTCTTTAGACAGGGCCATCCTGGATGGGAAGCTTCTGTGAAGTTACACAAACATCAAATTTCACCACTTGCCTCTCACATCTTAATTTAATAACTGACTCAGACATAAATCACCACAAATTTCTATAACTTTTCAACTTATCATTTAGAAAAGAAATTTTAAATCCAAACCATAAGCAAAGCAACAGCTCAATCAGAAGAGCAGTGACTTTGTGCTTCCTTTTGTCACACAAGGACACCACTATTTGGGACCTCAGCTTTCTCAAAGTATATTAGCTGTAAAAAAAACACTACACACAGACAGAGCAGCAAAGTTTATGAGGTCAAAAAATATTCACCTACCACAAACCACAAAGGGAGTCTGTTGGTGTTAGTAGCAGAAAGAAATTTTTCATGGAGACCGCAAGTTTGACCAACACAGAACTAGCTCTGGCAAGGAGGGACATGCTGGCTGTCTGCAAGTCAAAAGGTGCTGCTCAAGTAAAACCAACAAATACTCCAAGAACCCAGTGTCTCCGTTAAACTACTAGAGGAAAGAAGCCAAGGAAATGAAGGAAGATTAATAAAAAACAGCTGATCAGAGTTACTGAAGGTTGCAGGGCTTTTCTTTTACAAGAGTTCTTAATCTTTCTTTTCTAGACTACTAATGGACTACTACAAACTAATTAGAGGAAATACAAACACTTTAACCTTACAATGATAAGCAATAAAAACAGCAGACACTGCTCTAAAGGCAGCAGAGAAAAGAATGTTTTTAAAAAAACCCAAACATTTCTATGCCATTCTGGACAGTCCGTGAACAGCAAGTTGAGAGCAGATTGCAGGCAGTGTTTGGCACCTGTTTAAACCCGGTGAAAACATTGGGGACTTAATGATTTTAGTTCTTGAAGTTATAAGTATTAATATCAAGTACCGATAAGAACTCACATACAATTCCCACTGCGTATGTGTATTTATGATGTGGTTATACACAGTTTTTGTACACACAATTAATAATGAAGCTTGTGATTCAAATGCTCATGTAAAATAACATTTCCACTTATCCTGTAAAACAGTTATATTAGCTATCTCTAACCAGTCACATACTATATTAATGCAACAATGCTAACTTAAAATAAATCTGTGCACATCATATGTGTATGTATTATACATATGCATTTATGTGCACAGACAACATATATGCATGGACATATACAAAGACTCATACGTGAATGAAAACAAATTTTATAGGAAAGGCAATTTTAAACAAGGTTTCCTACAATTTCATTGTTAGGTATTTTTAGCTCTAATGACTTCTTGAGTGCAGGGAAGCTTTATTCTGTGGTTGTAGGACTGCCTACCATCATATTTTTCTCTCTCTGTATCACCTCCCCTCACTGAAAAGATTTTCTACTAGGCTGGCATCTGTGTTTACATGTACAAATTTTGTATGTACATCTGTGTCCTATAGCTATGAAAAACAGTGCTTGAAATAAATTCTTTGAATGTCTGAAGATTTCCATTTTCAGTTTTTGGTTTTTTTGTTGGTTTTTTTTTTTTGTTTGGTTGGTTGGTTGGTTTTTTTTTTTTGTTTGTTTGGAGCCTGTGGTTCTTTTGATAGTGTACTCATCTTATTTTAGCGTGCTTTCATGAAATACTTGTCCAGGCTATTAACTCCAGAGCCATTCCAGAAAGGAAAAATTCTGTTTATCTCATGTTTGGTTTGTTTGTTTGTTTGCTTTTTAATCTTTGAAATATGGTCTACTACCACTACGTAAGAGAATCTGCAAGAGATGTGGCCAGAAATTGAGCTCTCTTTCAGAGAGCAACATGACCAGGGTGTTTGGCTCGGTACTCCTACAAAACATGCGTCACCTCCCTGATCTGTGCTGCTGCTGGGAACCTGGCTGCACTGCGCAGTTCTGCTTATACCTCCATGGAATAAATCTGCAATGGTGATTAATCCATGCTTGAGCCACCTGTCCTTATGGATAACGCTTCCTGTGTAGCTATTTCCAGATATTGGAGTTAGTTACTCAAGCTCCAAAGACAAGTAGAGAAATTAGTAACTGTTGCACATGCTTCTTAAATGGCATAGGGGCAAAATATGGAAAAGGAATTCATTGCCATGGCTCTTCTACGGTATTGAAAAAGGACCGGTGAGTATCAGAAAACCTGCATCAGCATGAGCCTGACCAGGCAGTACCATG
This sequence comes from Psilopsiagon aurifrons, assembly GCA_025447955.1. Taxonomy (NCBI): domain Eukaryota; kingdom Metazoa; phylum Chordata; class Aves; order Psittaciformes; family Psittacidae; genus Psilopsiagon; species Psilopsiagon aurifrons. The sequence goes on from JAOEHY010050202.1 coordinate 8,892, forward strand.
GGTGTATTTTGGGTTAAATTTGGGTAACTGAATGCTGATTATAATTTTACTTTAAACGTCGGGAAAAGAGTGAAACAGAGACTTAAAAAACAACCAGTGCAGGATTAAGTGTGCTATATAGCAGCTAAAGAAAACTGAGCGAACACCCTCCCCAACCTGACCTAATACAGCACTGGTACCATATTTTCTCAGATGATTACTTTTAATACCAAAAAATTTTTGGTAGAACTATTTGCATATTACTTAGCTTTTTGTTGAGTTAGTACTATTTCTAAAAGAACACTGGTGAATACACACTAAATGCTCTTGCAGTCATTTACATCTACAGATCCTTCCAACCCAAGCAAACCAATAGTTTGTGAGCTTTCGGTGCTTTATGCCAATCAGTGCTGGACTGACTTGTTACAATTCTGTAACACAAAAACACACTAATGACAAACAATGTCAAAGAAGCACACAGTTAAATGGTCCAGTGTTTAAAGTTGAAACAAGTAAGCAATACTGTTGCCTTCTTAATTTGTTGATTTTGGCTTTTCTCCAGACCTGTAAGGACCAATTCAGTGACATGAAGAAACAAAATGCATTTGTTCAGCACCTCATCCAGCATGCTGGATAGTAGTATATTGAAGATGCTTCTCTATTGTACTTACATACTGTGCCACAAAAGGTTATCTGCATGGAGATTTAATAACATCATTAAATGAAATTCAAATGGACATTAAGCATACATATAAAATACCTTTATAGTCAGTTCGAGTATGCTTAGATTTTTTAATTCAAACTGACTGATTGCTGATGAAATTGAGTCAGCTACTTGTTTTGTAGGGTCGTATCATCATCACTGCTAATTATTCCAACAAAGAAAAAGCCAGAAGTTTAGAAAAGACCAGAAAAAAACATCAAATGTTCCCCACTATTCCAGCACATCCAAACTGGTGATGGGACAAATGTACATTTCTCAGCAAGACTCAACTGACAATTCATTTGCACAGCACTCTCTCAGTTAATGCTTCTCCTAACCAGCAGAACTGGTTAGGAGAATTGTGAGAGGAGACAATTGTGTTGTCTCTTCGGCTTGAGTACTTTTGGAAACAAAGGTTTCTACTTTCTAGTTCTGCTGACTGACTAGATTTCTAGTTCTTGTTTCGACATTTACAGTAAGATAAACCTGTATGTTTCTTTTTCAACACTGCTTACACCACCACATCCTCTCTTTGTTTCCATTCTTGGTATATATTATGACCAGAGACCAATACCTGTAATCTAACAAGAGCCTGTAGCTACTTATTTTTTATAAACATTTGATGGCATTGATATAACACAAAAACTACCAACCACTCTAACTTAGGAAACACTGCTGCACACAGAGATACCACCTCCCAGATTCATTCTTCCACTATTTACTATGAAAGTTCAAAATAACATCAAATGCCTTTTGACTGTAGTTCTTCCTGAGCAGATCTGTGCAAATTTAAATTCCCACGAGTATTGCTACAGAAAATATTTTAAAAGGCTATTCACTGCATACAACTGATTTTCTGTTACAACTTCCTACTGACCCATTGAAATCAATGAAGCTTCTCCAATTTGCTTGGCTGAGAATTAAGCACAGTCCTTTCATAAACCAACCACCTCTGGCCAGAGCAGGGCAACCTAATAGCCATGGATTTTGAACCCTGTATTCTGTATTGCCACAAAACTCCAGCCATTAACACTGTTGTATGATTTCTATTTATTTCTTTGTTATTATTGTTTTGGGCCTTGGGAAAAGGGTTTCCAAAGGCCCTGTTTGGAAGGACATACCACATGAACAGTAATGATTGTGCTGCTGCAGTCTGTGAGCAGATTGACTTGCTGTTCTTCTGCCTTTTTTATTCTTTTTTGGTTTTGATTTGCTGAGAAACTGTTTAAAGGAGAAAAAACAAGTACCTTTCTCCCCCTTTTTTCTCTTCACCCCCAAATCCCAACTGCAAGAATGTTTGCTTTTTTTGGCAGCACTAATATTTATCCCTTACTTACTAGAAATTCTCCTCTGTGTTAAGAATGTTGCTTTTAGAGCTTGAAGATGTGAACATAAAGTATTTTATCAGTATTCTGGTTTTCTCCACTCTTTATACGATTTCAGAGCAGTTAGGAAAAGGCAAATATTAAAACAAAAAATACTGTCTTTGAGTGTCTGTGAAAATTTATGTACTAAAAAGCAGCTGTAAAATGTTTAATGTTTAAATTAATGTTTTATGTTTACAATAAAAACTCTTCAGCCATGAAGGGCTTTTAAAAGCTAAATGCTAAATACAAGCAAAACCAAAGCAAACAGCAACACCCCTGTGAAGACCAGTTTCAACATACAAAATGGCAAGTAAGACTTTTGTGTGGACTTCATAAGTTTTCACGTCTTGCTCTACTAAAAAACCTCAAACCTATGAATGCCAAAGCTACAAAAAGAGCTGGTTAGAACAGCAAAGCAAAACACTTAATTCCTTAATAATACATTTTTCTGCAATTCTGAATGCATTTGTGATGGTCTGGTTTACCTTTCTATTTGAATTGTGTGATAAATAAAACAGCTTTTCTCCTCTCCCTTTTCTACCAGCTAAAAGAACTCTATCCTCCAATAAGGATTTAAACAAATGAATAGGTTTAAAAGAGACCATTATGTAGCTAGCACAGACCAAGGAGAAGAAATGTTGCCAAATTATACTCCTTCTAAAACCAATAGGAATTCTTGCTATTGGATTCAATGGGAGTATAATTAGGTTCTAAACTCACATGCTTTCTCTACAGTGTGGGTTTCTTTACCTTTTTCATTCCTGTCTCCCTCTCAGATATGAAGAAGTCTCACTGTTCCAAAGTGTTCTCAGTTTGAACAGCATTTTAGCAACTTCTCCCCTAAAATACTTGTGGCACAGACTAGAGAATACAAACTCTTAGCACAAGTAACCTCCATTACCTATAAGGAAATTCAGCTGTAAGTTAATACCATCAAAAGCATACCCCATTCCCCAGCAGACATTTAAAGCCTTGATATCCTTTGTTCCCTGTCCACCCTCCCACTTCCGAGCATCACTTTCTTAGTGGCCTGGTCAGAGCAATCCCACATACTGAATCATCATCACCATCCTTTCCCTTTGCAGCTCAGTTTTGTTTTTCAGGTTTCACCGTAGGGATACTGACTAAGTGCAAATATATTTCGATTAAATAAGATAAAAATCTGTCCCATAACTTGAAATGATTTTCGAACCCCTCTCAAAAGCAGGTACATGAAGATGATATAAATAACTTCCCCTTGGAAGATCTACATAAGGACATGTAACTTACCACATCTGCATGCTGGACTTCATATCAGCCACCAGGGAAACTAATCTCTCAATGACTCACTTTTACAAACAGTGTGCTGAACAACAGCAAAAATACATAAAGCCACACTATCCCGCAAAGATCAAGAATTAAGAGCTCTCTTTTTCATTTTTTTTCCATACACAAATCCTACACAAATAATTTTATCCACAGTACTACCTCAATAAATAAATGTCAGCCTTTACTCTGTTTCAAATGAAGGGATGCTAGAGCACTTTTTAAACTGTTTCTTGGCTAGGGGTAGTTAATAAAATAACCGCAAAACATTTAAAATGGTGAGTAACCTTTTTGCAACTGCTTGAGAAACTAGGAAAAAAAACCCAAAAGACCAAAACAAATAAAACCATTATTTTCCTCATTTTTCTCTTACTTGTTTGCAGTAGAAAAACATTTCTCATGTCAACTATTTTTAAAGCACATATAACTTAAAAAGAAAATAAAGATAGTATAAGCATTAAAATACAAGCTTCAATGTTTATTTGGGTAACTGAATTAAAATTAATTACATGTGATAACAGTGGTTTCACCTTCCTATACTTCAAGTCAGTTGTTCCATTAAGCACAACCAAAAGTGACCTTAGGAGAGGCCAATCCTGCCTGGTTACTACCTTGCAAGAATAACTGCAGAGTTGCTTGTAGGAAGCAGTTTCTGCAAAGAACATATCAAATTATTACTGTAAATGTCTTGCAAGTTTTTCCAGGAACTCTTTCTAGAAAAACTTTGCAGGAATTTTGCTCAAATCCATCCAGTGGAGAGGGATCCGAAGGATATCCAGGTCCTAAATATGGCTTTTCATGAAGAGATCTCATCACTTTTAGAAAGTGAGGTAGCATTGCTGCAGTGATCACACTTAAGAACATGTATTTAGACTATCTTTTCATATTTAACACAATCGTCTCCCTCCTGCCTTTTTTCAACAGTTGCATGCCTAGGTTTTCTGAGAATATCTGTGCTCAGCACCTCCTTCAGTCTTTGTGTATCCATAATTAATTTGTCCATAATCACAATTAATCATTTTTTAAATGTGCTAAATATCTACACTGTTCTTCTGCAGATCAGAGATTCCTATTGCAGAATATCTGCTGAAAACAGATGAGGACTTCAAGCATTTTATTAGTTTTATTAGTTCATATTAGGTCTGTGACAAGCAAGTCAATTACATTAAACATCAGGTAAATAAAGATTAAGATGTCACAGTTTTAAAGCAAAGCAAGGGGAAGAAAAAATTAAATTTTATTTAGTGCTCTCCAATTTGCAATTTCCCTCATGCAAGTTTCTTCCACAGTTTGCAACTTGTAACGAATACAATTTGGCAGAAACAAGATATACGGACTGATAGCAGCAGCTAACAGAAACAGTGTGGGCATTCTCAAACCAGTCCTATTACTGGTAGTAAAGGATCATCAGCCCTGTAGATCCAGTGAATGAGGATACAAATGTAGGGGCAGTATAAAAATATAAGGAGTGACATTTTAAAAGAAAGTATCCCTGTATGGTCTTGTCCATAGCCATAACTCTAGAAAAGAACTTCTTTTCTAACATGCCCTCCAGGACTACAAAGGCAGATATATCACGCTATATATTAAAATTAGTATTTCTTGGCCTTGGATAGTTGCAGATCAGGCTCCTCAAGTCCTGGACATGATTCAAATAAGCAACTTCTCCATTGGGTAATTTAACCTGCTCAGGTGTCTGGTAGCTAAGATTTATTACCTCATCATTTTAGTTAAAATTTACAAAATTAGGTTTGGATAGTGGAAGGGAACATCAAGAGCAGTGGCAGCATCACTGTAGTAAATGGGGAAGTGAAAAAATTTGAATAGAGTAATTCTTAACTATTATTTATCTGTAGCCATTAAAACTAAATAGGCACAATTAAATCCCAGGGACAGGAATAAGACTGCCAGCACTTTCTGAAACCTCCCTATAGCAATGATTTTAGAGTACAAATGGGATATTTCTACTCTCTAAATAGGAAATTTGACATGCATTCCATTTGAAAAGGCTGAAAACAGCTATATTTTTTTATTACCTATACTTAGAATTATCATTAAGAACATAAGCTTAATTATAGATGGAGTTTTTAACTTACAGTGATTTAAAAAAATATTTTAGCATTGCTATTTCCCACTATAAACAAGGAAAAAGATAGATGTGTGAATGAACTGACTGTGAAAGGAAATTCTGTAAAATCAGTTGAGTTTTCTTTCTACAGACATGTTTTAAATTATCATTTTCACAGAAGCCAACTAGATACAATCCAGATCCCACCACTGGAGAAAGCTTGTACTATACTACTCTCAATATGCAAAAGATTTGCTGGAGTTCCCTTCTCTCTGTCTTTCTATATAAGGTATTTGAGTTGGCCCCCGGAGAGGGACATTTTGCCCTTATGTTGTTCACTGCTTTAATGTGTTATCCTTGAGAACACGAGGGCACCAGATCACTGTGCCAGTCACCTTCCCAAATATCTAATTAATGTTGACAGTAAAATATTAGCCACAGCATTAACTCTCAGATAAGAAAGAGTAGTCCCGAGGCTTGCACACCCAAATCAAGCCTATCTCACTAAAAAGAGACATGTTACCAATAATACCAGACAATTGCAACATTTTCTTAATCTAGCACTAAAATAAAGATGACTCATTTATCTTTGTACTGCTACAAATAGGGATTTGCCTCTCTATTGTCCACTTCACACCCTCCCATCATCCTTCAATCAGATGTAAAACTTTATTTTTCTGCTATGGGAGGAGGGAATGGAAAAACACCAACACCAAAAAGCTCAACAATTCTGTATTTAGGCTAAGGCAGTCTGCAAAATCACAGCTTATGAGTTCCAAATATAGACGTACCCATCAGCTCCTCCAAGAAGAAGCATGGTCTACACTTCCTTCAGCCCCAGAGGCACACCAAAAGTTGTACATGTGAGAGAAACCCTGTGGCCAAAAATGAAGTTAAAGCTTGGTTCTTCCTGTAGCTTCTAAACATTTGGTTCTATTTCAGCTCCCTGCATTGCAGTGCACAGTGCCAGTACTATTTACATGAATACCTGATCCAAAAATCATCCTGCAGATACAGCAGAATCATTTCAGGGATAATAAGGGAGAACACTGTTTAGCAGCCATGCAATATTAAAACACAAAGTGTTCTTGCTCCAAGAATATCTTCACAATAAACTCCACGATTTTTTAGCTTGCAATATGTGCATCATAATAAAGATAACCAAAACATCTTCCACAGACTCCCAAGTCCAGAGTAACTCCAGTACCAGTCACGTGCCATCATAGCAAACTTCAGGTAGGCTCAGAGAAGCAAAATGTCTCACAGGATACTCTATGCCTACCAAGACTTACAATTTTTTGCTCCATCCTCCATAACTTGCCAGTCTCCTTACCCTCAGTATGTCTTTTTTACAGAATACAATTAAATACAACTGTATATAAATAGAGCAAGCACAGCATCTTCATCGAAATGTTAAGGAAATATTTATCAGCACAACGGCAGTCTCACCCTGTATAACGTTTACAGTGTTCTTTATCTTCAGGCTACATTAGGATTTGCTGCGAAATGCTATTTGGAATGACTTGTGAATCACTGCCAAACGTGGTTGCACCAACCATATTGCAAAGCTTTGCACAGCAGTAATCATGGGGTATTTCTGACACTGGGAGCAATTGATACAGAAAAGCAGTAAAAAAAAAGATGGTCTGTTCTTTTTCCACTTAATCCCTTCTGTTGAAGCACTCTTAAAAATTGGAATAAAATATGAACTAAGATAACAGATGCCCTTAATGAGGCCCTCTGTTACTCTACTAGAGTATCTCTGAAAAAATAAAATATATAGATGCTGTTTCAGCAACTAAGACAATAGAATTACACACAGCAGAAAGTTTGCAATTCTTTGGGGCAGAGGGTTATCATCAGACAGGAAGGAATAGTTGGTGTGCTCAGAGACAACGATGCAAGTTGCAGAATAACAAGATATCATCTGTCTCCACTTCTCAGCATACTTCTCTTGATACCAAAACCCAATCCCCTCCTTAAAAGCGGAAGCAAATAAATAAATGACTCTGTAGCTGAATCGACTGAAAACAAGCAGAGACAATTTTGACTTTAATGGGGAAACCTGCATGTAGAGAGATTTTAATGCAGAAAAGTGCTGCTCCTTGTTTAAGGGAAACATCATAACTCCATCTGATAATTACACTTAGCTCTTCTTCAAGTGTGTAAATGCAGAATACTGTAAAAGTTTTATTTAGAAATCTGATAAAAAAGTGGAAAATTGATCTCATACACTTTTAATTCTACAAACCAAACCAAATACATAAATCACTCTGAAGACTCTGTATATGTCCAAATCCTATTAAAGTCTTTCTAGACTCAAAAATCTTCATATTTAATAGTCTTTTGGCAGCTGTGTGTGATCCACAAAGCATTTACAGCAACTGGTACACATTTATAAAGTGGTGTTTTTGATTATCCTAGTCTAAATGGCATTTGAACATGCTGAATACTACCTGAGCACTAGTAACCTTCAGCTCAAATGTGTCATAAGTTTATGCATAAATGCAGTGGTGATAAGCACAACTCTGCAAAGAAGAAAATCTTTCATTTGTCAGCAAACATCATTTGGCATTTGCTTACTGCTCTAGGAGAAAGATACAGCAATGAGTAGTCTTAATGTAAGAAATAAAGCTTTATACTCAATATTTCTTGAGAACAGAGTATTACACCTAAAGTCACTCAGTGGATCTGCTTTAAAATAGTTGGATTTTGTCCTCAAAATGATTAACTACTCTGTTGAAGAGGAAACCATTACAAATTGGTTTGTAATGAATTTGGAGAAACTTTGTACTCTAATTCCTGAACAATTTAAGTGCCTGGATTTCTAGCAGAGCATCGCCTTTTAATAACATTAAACTTCTCTGTGTACCTTCATATGGTCAGATCTCATTTTGATTCAAGGCCCAATTTGAACTAGCCTCAGCTGACTCTCTTTACAAGCATGTTATTTGTAAACATTGCATATGTTCCTATAGTCCACTAAAACAAGACATGACAGACTATTCAGGAGCTCAGGAATGAGTTTCTAGGGATTTACGGATAACAAGAAAAGGCAAAAACTCATTTTAAAATTCAGAATAGAGTGCAGTGATTTTTTAGTTCAAAATTGCCAACAATTATCACTTATTTAAATAAAACAAAAGACAGTCTCAAAAGAATTGCGTGCATGTCACTCCTACCTTGACAAAAGAAACATTTTTAATCTATCTACATCACATATCACAGGAGGTCTCTAGTCACTTCAGTACAGAAGGAGAGAAAAGGGGGAAGTTACACATTTTCAGGCACTAACAATTTAAAATTAAGATAAGACCAAATATTGTTAGCAAAAGTGAAAGACAGTGAGGAAAGCAACTCGGCTTGTGGAATAACAATATTGTTAAATAGAAATGGCTGTTTTCTGAACACAGGCATTTTATAAAATGTACACTAAAGCTTTTATATGTAAATTACCCAAATTCAGAAACCTTTCAGTTCAAATTGAATCGAGAATAGCTTGAAGAAGAACACTTAGAAAACGTGCCTAAAATGAACAAAATCAAGAATGACTATGGTGCAAACGCAGTTTCACTGGAAAAAAAAAACCCATGTAAATAAATGTTTGATTGATGTACTGCTAACAGAAAAAGGATAAAAAATTGGCTGCAAATATATTTGGATAGACTCTTACTATGTGCACTTATTTTTTTCTTTTTTAATAGATACTGATTTTATTGTTAAACTATGTGTCTTGCTACCAAATACATAACTATATTACATGTAAGATTAAAACTTCTGCAATGGAACTAAGTTATACAAATAACCAAACTACTACGTTTAAAGACTCCTTTTTCTAACATACTACATGAATGCAATTTTCCCTCAGCTTTTGAACTGAGTGACATCATACAATACCATCACCATATTTTTAAGTTACAAAATCCCTTAAAATAATCCAATCATATATGATGGCAAAATTTGAACATATGTTCTGTACCAAACCATCATGCTAGATACTCCATGTGCTTACAAAGTTCATATGAATTTTAAAAGAAGCTATATATGAAACAATGGCAGTCTGTGCTGTTTTCGTCAGTCTTACAAATGTACTTATCTTCAGATTTCCTAGGAAGCCTGGCACCTCTCATGTCATACTGGCTAAAAATGACAATTGACACAGACCACGTTATGGGGATGCCAGCTCCATATTTTTATTTCTGGCATAAATTCACGGTAATTTAGCAATTTTGACAAATCTAGCTGCAATCCATATGTCTCTATTTGATTCTCTGTGACTATGTTTGATTCAGCTGCTGTATCACAGCTTTGCACAAGTAAAACTACCATGTGGTACCCTCACTGACTATGGCTGATAAAGGGCATGAGGTGGCACATCGAGGTACCTGACTGGGGATAAATCTGCAGGTAAATAAAACAAGAGCTAACCATAGGGCAAATGTGAAGCAAAAGAAAGACATATAGAAAGAGGATATAGTTCTTATCAGAAAGTAACCTATATGGATATTCAGTTTATTAAAACTATCATCCCATAGTTATGAAGGAATAATCTGTTTGTAAGATGAGCCTTTAGTAAAATTGTTTTGAATTTGCTTATTCATTGTGTACTTCCTCCTGGCTGAATATAGAAATCTGATTTTATTCAATGCTTGTAGGTTAAATCTCCCTTTGGATTTATACATGGCAATCAACTACTTGAGTAGCAGACAGGGAGATGTTTGTCCTCCTATTAAAGAACTTGTTCTTTAATTTACTAGTTTGTGAGGACAGCAGGGAGCTCTGAGCTGCACAGTCTGCACATGTAAATCCATGTATGTGAGAATATAAAGAAGAGTACCAATAATACTCCACATTTATCTCTCTCAAAGTGTGCTTACAACACACAAATGAGCATGGCATACTGAACAACATCTGTATAATGACATAATTGTTTACAAATTGGAAATGCAAGTACCAAACCAAATAATATCCAGGGCATTCATAGAAAAGACAAACTAAATTGAATAGTCTATATTTTCACTATAAATATATGTGGAGACAAAAAAAAACCACCTGTATTTCAAATCACATTCTGTCAAATAAAATATTTTTGCAATCTGGCAGTTTGATATAATTGTGTGTGATATTGACATTTATAATCTCCTAGCCATTAAAGCACTTGCAGTGAATGTGTAGCTAAAACATGTAGTATTTTCATATGAGAGATAAGGCAACTTAATGTGACTGAAAAATAATGAGTGTAGTTCATTCTTTCAAGTTATGAAGCATGCACGTTCAAATGCCTTATATGACTATCTTATTGGGCCTTAGCTGAGGATATAATATGGAAGACAGCCATAGATTAAATTTCCAAGATGACATATTGTACCCAAAAGATTTAAGCACTGAAATAATAAAAAGATGTTGAAAATGGTTTACATTTGAGTATTTTTTTTTTAAAGAACCTGTTAATTAAGAATCTGGTTCCACCTGCGCCAGGTTTCTGTAAGCACTGACACGTGTGAAAAGCTGACAGCTTACAGTTTATGAAGTTCTTTTTAACTTTAAAAAGAATTACTGAATGTTGCCCAACACTTTTATTAAAAGATAAATCTTTAAGGCCTTCGGTTACTAATTCAGAGTTCATGTGACTCAAAGTCTTTCAGATTCAGTATTACCTCAAATTATCAGGAAAATTTAGCAGCCTAGGTGCAAAATCTCACCTGCATTTGTCACAAAGACTGATAATAATGAAAAGCCAAAAAAAAACCACCAAACCTTGGTGATACTTCCTCACTTATCCAAGAAAATTACTCATCTGATGTGGGTGAATTAGTAGAATTTGAAAAATGGTATTATTATAATTATAAACCAGAAACTGAAACATTATTATACTCCTTGCTGACTGATATTAATGCTGAACTCCATCTAACTTACCTTAACACTTCTGCACTCTCTCTTCCTCTCTATTGCTAGATGTGCATATAATACCATGAAGGAGACTTAGGTATATTGCAAAGATTGTATTCTAAGATGACACTGGATGGATGCATTTAACTTTTAAATCTTTGTCACTCTAGAAAATGAACCAGAAATCTGTTTGGTTTTGCTGCACTGTATCTTCTGGTGAAAGCAGATGGACATTCTTAGCATGAAAAACAACTTATGAATTTTTGATCATTTATTAAAAGCGATATCACATAACATTTCAGGAAATATAACCCACCAGAAATCTTTTTCTGTTTACATGTAATAAAATTTATATTTCCCCCCCAAGAAAAAATGATGCATCTAATGACAGGAGACTGAAATGCTAAAAGCACTTTCAATCTTTCTTGTTCACACTTGTGTGTATTTCACTTGTATTTGTGACAAACATGCAGTCCAACTTACTATGAAACAACTCTGAGTTAACACTTTGCTTGATTTATTAATATAATATTGTTATTTTTTTTTACCAACATTACCACGAATGACTCTTCCCAAGGCATGTACAGCTGGACTGTGGCTGTGTGACTATTTTCAGGGCAGAACAAGAAACAAAAGGACTCCATTTCTATGAAGCTCCACATAGACATAAGCATGTACAAACAGGAATGAGCCCTTACTGTTGATCTTTTCCTCTTACAAAGGGAAAAACTTTTTAGACGAAAGTATATCTGACAGAGGAAAATCATAGCAATTCATAGGTTCCCAATTCCCTTAAAGCACCTTCACCCATGAGCTGCCTTTCTCTTTAGAGACGGCTGGCACCATGGAGGCAGAAACATACCCAGATTCCTTAGTTCGTCTTCACCAAATAATGTATTTGAAAGGCATTCTGTTTTACCTCCACTATACATAGCTTTCCCAGGCTTGCTCTGTGAAAACCTTTTAGGATTGCATAGATGATCAGGAGACAGATATTCCAGCTAATATGTTGTGATTTGCAGGAGAAATAAGGCAGAATTAAGCTAGAATGATAATGAAAAAATTAGGAAGCAGAAACAATCACAACTAAAATGTTTAAGAATTGCATTTAGGATAAAGCAACATAAAATAACACTGGCTAATGTGACTCTTCTTTCATTCTCACACCTTACCTATCACTTTTGCCTCAGGAGCCATTATAGCTACTGTTACTACTGAAAAATTTAGGAGGTTAAATCATGAAACAGGGCCCCAGTGTGCTAATGGCTTGATAAACACTGACAGAAAATGGCAGGTGCTAGAGAACACCCCCAAATGTGGTCATTAAAGGGATATTTTATGTTCTTCCTATGATTTGAATGTACACAGTTTTAAAACACAGATGTATTTTTAAGAGTTATAGTAGGTCCACAACTTTCAACATCAGAAAAAAGATTAGATAACAAACACAGACACTATAAAAAATATATTAATTCTATCTCTCTTTATAAATTATACCTATGATAATACAAGAAAATAAGCGTTTTTAGGATACCTAAGCAGAATGCTTTTACCCTGAATATAACCTAAGTAAAAAAGTCATAACAATGTGACCAAACCAATAAGCAGCATCACTACAGCCATTTCACTACACAGATTAAAGGACTCCAAAAAGGGGCAACACTGCTTTTCACCTGTGACACAGCCACAGAAGCTCAGTGCCCACCATTACACACATAAAAGTGACGAGTGAGTTGTTGTAATGAAGAGCAGAGGTATACAGCCTTTATCAGATGAGAGGGGATTTGTCAGAGATTAATAGAATTCCATTGTAATATCCATATCTCACAAAGGCATACTCTGACAGGGTCCAATTACTTTCAACAAGCTGGGCCTGCTACATGGACCCTCTGAACCGGAATGGCCCTCCAATCTGTATGCTTTCGTTCAGACAGATAACACCAACGTGTTTCTCTCTGTGATCACTGCCTAACTTAAATGAGTTAATCTCGTTTTCCAGATGAATTGTTATTTTGTCTCCCGCAGGCTGTGATTACCGGATAAAAGTATTGTGTTAACAGGAAGGCCAGGGTCTTTTCAGCAGCGGATTCCACATTCAGATACCCAGTCAGAGAGGGCTTTTGCTTGCTTGCTTGCTTGCTTACTTGTTTTCTTTTCTCTCTTTTCCTAATGTGAAGTAAGACAGTGGCACTAACAGGAGAAAACCATGAAATGACACAGAGATGAACCTTCTCAAGTAATTACGTAACTTTGTAAGAGGTCAAAGGGACAGTTTACCTTCATATTTCAAAAGAGTGCCCCGGTAGACCAGTCACATGTACAGCCTACCTCTACATATTTTAAGATGTTATTTGCCTTTCAGTTAATGCCTGCCCTTTCTTTCTCTAATGGCCTTTGTTTCTTAAGCCATTATAATGCGTTTGAGAAGCTCACAAGGGAGACTATGAGAATATAAATATTTGGAAGTACTGAAATATATCTGGGCAGTATCAGAAAACAGGAAGAAGAAAACAAGCCCGTGATTTCACAAGCAGTTCTTTTAAACTGACGAAGCAAGAGCCATATGGTGACAGTTATAGTCTACAGAACATTTTTCTGAGATAATGTATTTTGTCAATGATGGCAATGAGATTCTTCATGTCCTCTTCTCCATAAAATGCTGAAAAGCCCCACTCTGATGTTAATTCTTAAAAACTACACCTTCAGTGGGGTTTACATTGGAGATGGACAGACATGAATAGCCAGTTGTGCCTTGGCCACCAGGAACCCTTGAGGATCAAGAATGACTCACCTAGACCCCATCTAGGTAAATTCAGACCCATGAATAGCAGCAGAACTGCACTGAGTTGTGTTAGGTCTGCATTTCATTCATTTTCATGCCAACAGAAAAAAACATGAAATGTTATTTTAGTATCTAGTGCCAAAAGGTAAATAAAATTTGATCTCCAAATGCAATGGATTTCTCCAGTGACTATCCCTACGTAGATCCAAGTTACTCCTGAGCTGCATTACGTCAACAACTTGGAAACAAGATGCAACATCCAATCATTGGCAAGTGTATCAAACACTGCCCATGAAATGCAGTCGATACGCTATAAGAAGAGAAAGCTGCGCGATATGCATTTGAAGCACATGGTGGCCCTGCATCCACAGGTCTATGGCAGAGCAGACCCTGCAAGTCCTGGGTCCCCAGTTTTGCAGACCTGTGAACCTACCTAAGCATATCACAGCTTGCTTTATCCTTACATACCCCCATTTCCTTCTGCAGCAAAGGAGAGGCTGAGTGAAAAGCAAACCTGAAGTGCATCAGTCTCTACACAAATACTTGGGCTCTATCTTTCTTACACAAGGAATAACTGTCATCAGCAGATAGGAAAATCACTCAGAGGTATATTAATGAAAATATAACACATTTTTTGAGTCTTTATATTACAGAGTTTAAATATTTCTGTAGTTTATAATGAACTAAAATGTCTACGTAGCTGGAACTACAGTAATCGTATTACTAACTTCTATTTTGATAAGTTGGCAGTATTCTCATTTCTGGCCAGAGGCAGTAACCTCAGCCTCTCTACTGGGAACTAAGTTTATCATCTGTCATTTGAGATCCCTGGTATTTTTCCAAATGGGTAGATAATAACCCAATGGTATACAATCTCTCATAAAAAACAAGCTTTAGGATTATGCATTACATACAACAGAATGCAAAATGTCTACATAGCATAAGCAAACAGTTAATCATGCACTTGAGGTGTAAAACTGATGTTATAGCAAAAACACGCCTTTTCTGAAAAAGGTGAAAAGATGGGTTTTACACAGCAGGAGTCTCCCTCAGGTGTATAAGTAATTGCACTGTTTGCTCGGCTACAAAAAGACCTATTCCAGTCTTCTTCTCCATGTAGCATTGCACTTTATTCTGCTTAGCAAGAGACGAGTGACGCAGCCAGGAGAGTGTAAAGTGCTCCTATGCATCATCATAAACAAGATAAGCAGAATTATTTCCTAAATTACAAACATCTACACCTACAACAAATCACTGAGAGGAGCAGGGGACACTGTGCACGCAGTATTGGCACAAAGCTGTGTGCTTTTAGCAGCTTTTATCAATGCTGCTGCTGCTGTAGATGCAGGAAGCTGGCGTGACTTTGCCTTGTCTTTGTCTGAAGAAAGCATGAACAGTATTTTTCTGTCCTTTTTTATAAGTGTTTTGATTGCATTGCTTCTCTCGACTTACTCTAAGAAAGGGTAGGCCTCAGTAGAGATCTCAGAGGCCATAGGCTCCCTGAGGTATATCCTCAGTAGGAGGATGTTTTTTCCCCCCTTTTTCCTGCCTAATTAACAGATCAGATGTGGGAATAATTATGAATAAACATCAGGCTGCGTCATTTAGAGACTGGTCACTTAGACTAACCCGTGATGAGTCTATACACATCTACACAAGGGATTAAGCTCCCAGCACAGCTGTAACCAGGACTGCTCAGATCCCAGCTCCGTTTTTTTGTGCAGGACGCAGCCCTGACATTCTGCTTGTTATACAGGAATTCAGAGTTAGCGGTGAATAGTCCTATTTCAGTTCTCAATGAAAGAGAATACTGGTGCTCCTCACAATAATAGCCTTTTCCCAGACAAAGCCAACACTGGTATAGCACAAACGATGCTAGTAAGAAGTGATGTGAATTGGTAACAAAGAAGCTTGATCAGCATGATGGAGACAGACAGTCACAGGCACAAATTAAATCCCAGACACAAATTAATTCCTCATTCATTCTTCTGAACACCGGTGCTACAACACACTTTGTAAAAGTTGCATCGAAGGTAGCAGCTGGAAATCATATTGTTTCAAGAGCTGCAAATATTCTCTGTGGAGAAATTTAAAGCCCATAAACTTTTCTTCTTTTTTTTAATTTTATTTTTTAAATAGTTCATCAAAATGCATGCAAAGCAGATCCACGAATTGCTGCATGGCTTTATTTTTTAAATTGCCCATCTTTTTATTCAGTGGTCTTATAAACATAAAATTGATTAAATGGACAGCTTTCTTTCTGAGCTAAGCTAAGCTACATCTCCTTTTTTGAAAGCTTCCTAAACATGCAAGCACTCCATAAAAAAGTAACTGGTGCATGCAGAAGCAATGCAGTTCACAAATGAAGCAGTATAATGTCAATGGTTTGAAATTGTTCAGTCTCAGTTGTTTTCCAAGTCAATGCACTGGCAGTCTTGCCTGAATGCAACTAGTCAATAGAGGGAGAATAAATAGAGCATTTCCAGAATTCACCCATCAGCACTGAGAAGTGTCTGCTTACTATTACACAGTTTTAACATGTCATAATCGTTTTTCACAGTATAGAAATCCTTCTTATGCCTTGGACATAGAATGAATGACTTTTTTAGCACCCTACACATATCTTCTAATAGAAACTCCATGCAAACTCTATTGATTATATTATTGTAAGTGGTATGGGTTATTCAAGTAGAATCCAAATCCTTTAGCCTATTTTTAATGCTACATTATGAATACAAATATCTAATTTGGATATCTAAAAGCACAGACTTCTGTACGTGAACTTCTGAACAGACTCATTTTAACTTTCCTGTAAATATTTACATTGAAAGAACTGCCTGTAATTTCAGTTAGCGTTGAACACCACAATTTATGCACAGTATTATTCCCATAAAGAGTCCTAATGACTACTAAGTTGGACAGGTTTTGCTCACATAGATAAAAGTTTTAGTGCTCCAGCAGCAGGATTCTAAACACCCATACATTAAGCAGCAGAGATACAACTGCCCCCTATCTTTTTATCTTTTATTTCTCCCATGCTTGTGCGACAGGAGCTATGTCAAATAGCACCACTAGGCTGAATACTACACAATGAAAGAAAGGAAGCAGACAGGACAGCCACATTGCTACTTTTTCCTTTGGAAAAAAAAGGTTATGCCTTCTTCTCCAAGCATTTAGATGCTAAATTGCACCTAAAGTGCTATGCTTACTTAGATAATGTCCTTGCAATGCTGCATAATCACAGAAAGGATCAGATATAGTCTGAAAAATAAGGAGAAGTATGTCTTTTCCAACCCCCTGCCTTGTTATCTGTCACCTGGATGAAAATCATGTGAAAAAAAAAATATAAAGAAGGGGAAAAAAAATACCCTTCAGACCCAAGAACACACTAACGCCCATGGATATAAATGTTACAATAAAAGAGCAGGATGACTACTAGCAAAGCTTTTATAGCTTAACAGTATTTTGACAACAAATGTTCATATTTCATTTGAAATTTATGAAACCTTTGTGCCTGTAATCCCATGAGCAGCTACATGGTAAATGAAAGTAGCAGGCAGTCTAGATTAATAATATTTTGCTTCATACTGGAAGAGCATTCTAAGGAAAAGAAATCTTGCTTTATCTGCTCTCCCACTTTCATATTTTTTTTTTTTTTTTTTTGCAATCTCTGTCTTGGAACAGATTCAGAGCTCTAAAAACTGCTTGCAAATATTCACAGGTACTTTATTAATTTATGAGAAACTGAAGGACCCATCACAAGGTATAAGCAAGCAATTTAGGAATAACAACTAGAGGGGTATGATACATGGCAAAATACCACCCCTCCTAGTGTTAGAGAGCTACCAGTGGTTTAAATCAAGTTCAAGGGGAATACCTGGAGTAAGCTTCTGTACTTCATATTCTCATAAAAATTGGTATGAAAAAATACTCTTGCCTTATGAGTCATAGCCTTTGCTTTCACATTTTCACAGTTTAGACATACATGTATGCTAAAAGCTCAAGTGAGGCTTCTTGCAGTTAAATGTCTAAGTGTCTAAGAGTCTGTTTCAACAGCTCTATTTATCCTCAAGCATACCCAGCATAAAGTGTAGGGGATTTTATGTTTTTTAAAAGTACTCTCTAAGTGCAAGCTACCATGACAAATATGATGTGGCCAATTATGAGCCTAGAAAGTAGACATTTTTATTAAAATGTTCCTATCTTTTTTGAACTCTCATGTGGACTTACCTCACATGCACAACGCAGATTAGGTTAGCAAGAACAGACCCTGATTCCTTGCTTTGTTCCAAAGCACAAGACACCGGAAAGGTAAGAAAGGAAATGAAAGACAACTTATTTCAAGCAGCAATTGGAGAAACACTTTAAAACAATAGTTACTAAAACCAGTTCTCTTGTCCTCTTTTTATGAAAAATACAGCCTTGTCCAGCTATTCTTAATTTCAAGTATTTATGCGGCTTTTCATTTCCTGAGTTTTATGCCAAAAGTTAACTGAAAGCCAATATCTCTGAAAAACAAATACTGAATTTGCCATTAAATAAGATTACACAAAAATTCTTTGGACCTTCAGCTGTAACATATTGCTGTAAAGAAAGTACTTGCTAAAGTGACATGCATTTAGGTCAAAATCATTGTTCACTGGTGGGAGAAAGGCTGGTCAAAGGGTGAAGCAGACAACTGTGGAAAGGTGAAGGACAGAATGGAGAAAGAGTAATATAAAAATTAAGTTAAACATGGAGTTGAGGAAAACTCTTTTACTCACTCAATAAAAAGTGTAAGACAGGGCATTAGATGGCTGTAGGAAAACCACAGAGAAGATACACAAAGGTAAAGGGAGGTACCTGAGAACAACGTTGCTATAGACACTTTGTCACTAAGGGACTCTAATATTTCCAAACTACTGAAAAATGAAATTCAAAATACTGAGATGTGTGATTAGGGTACCAAATCTCTGAAAACAATGATAAAAAAAAATCCCTTGTTAGCTGTGATGCAGAAAGAAATAATTTATTTGACTGAAAGTGGTTGCAGAAAGACATTCTCAGCCTAAAAGTCCAATACTTAGCATGTGGAAGAAGCTATTGGTCAACATTTTGGTAGTGATGAAAGGAATATCAAAGTAATATTTTTTGAATATATGGCTAAAAGAGAAGCTCCTTTTTAATTCAGAATTGAGTTATAGGTTGATATATGCAAGTGTGCTTTAAAACCTTTCTCTTTCTTTTGTTTATTTAGAAATCATCCTAAGTGGTCATCATTTTTTTGAGTCAACTTCTATTACTACTTTTGACATACAACCCCATGGACTCCTTGGCTGCTAAGTAAAAAATCACTTCCTTTATCTTCTCATGTTCCAAGAAAAGGTAAGTGTAACAGGGAAAAAAAATGGGCAGTCACCCTGACGTTTGCCTTTCAAAGAGCATGACATTTTAGGTAAGATGACTTAGTGATTTATCAAAGAAAAGAAAAAAACTTAAAGCCCTGTATTTTTGCTAATATACTACAATTAACCTTTACCACCAAAACCAGAATATGAGAGTAATACTGCTTGAATTCTTTCCTCATAAACACAGTTTGGACTGTCAGATATATTAGAAACCAAAGGAAGTCTTCCATCAGCATCTGTGCTGAGTGGATTCAATAACAGTCTAACCAATTTACTATAAAACTTTTATAGAAGCATTATATACTTGCATCAGGTTCACAGTTTTATTAATTTACACAGATTTTATGGTTTCTTGAGGTCTTACGTCTGAAAGAATGAACTGATACTCAAAGAAAGCTGAGTCTAGTGAGAAAATGATCTGCTTAAATACCATTCAGTCTCATAAAAGAGTAACTATTCAGTAGTTACACCACCATCTACATTTCCGTATTTATAAAAACTGATATAGGTATAATCGGCTAATAACTTCTGCTCCTTCTAATGCACAATGAAATAAGTTTTACTGATCAGCTTTGTGGTTTAACTGCTGACTTGTAGGGGAGGCGGCATCTTGAAGGAGAGCAAGGTAAAGGGAGGATTAGGGGATTTTTTTTCTTTTTCTGAAGAGAAAGGTCCAGGCAGTAATTGTTCCTCTGAATTCACATTCAGTTGCACTCCAGAGCAACAAATTAGAGACAGGAGTTTTCCAAAATAAGACTAAACCATTTATATATTTTAACATCAATATATTTTACAAAGTGAGACTCATCCAGAAAACATTGGCTTTGTTTCTGTGACCTGCATTGGTAGCTAGCTAAGTCCAAGAATCAACTGTATACTTCTACATTAATAGTTTGCCTGAAATCAGATATCGCCTATTGAAGTATACACTGTTCTGTACCATGTTATATTGCTCATGTTATCAGAAACTATGCAATTACTGAGCAGCTAAGAGCCTATCCAGAGTCTAAAAGCCAAGTCCATTATTTGTACTTACTTAATAACTCCATGATTGAATATCTCCTGTAATTACCCCTCAAATAAGCACAGCTTACATAACAGTAAAATTACATAAGACCAAAATAAGACATGAGAATACTGTGGAATAAAAACTTGCTTGAAGTAAAGTGGATTGTTATCTATGGGTAAAGCAAACGGGTTTGCTCGGTAACAGGTAACTGCCTTACCCTCCTAGGCCTAAGGAGTATTGAGCACCACACTTCAAAGTCTGAGCAACTTTACAAAACGAGCATGTAGTCACATCCTGCACCATGTGGACAAGGCCTGCCAAACACATTACTAATAGTGTGTGCGCTTATATTTACTATATACATGCACATATGCATGTACATACACAATGTACAGAAAACACATAGTATATAGGAGTGCACATATACATGCTATATGCACTACTTCTGTGTATATAGAGGATATATGCATATATATATACACATATATAGAATACATATGTTTGTACATAGAATCACAGAAAGGTTTGGGTTGGAAAAGATCTTAAGATCATCCAGTTCCAACCCCTTGCCATGGGCAGGGATGCCTCACACTAGGTCATCTTGCCCAAGGCTCTGTCCAACCTGGCCTTGTGCACTGCCAGGGATGAAGCTGATTCACTGTGTGCGTGTATATATACACAGAAGTCTACACATACACGTGTGCACACTCACACGCACAAGAACAGAAACTTCTACATAAAGGAAGGTCAGAATTTTTCAGTGGAATTGATCTGAACTGGAAGCAAGTCCTGGCGCCATCAAATCCTCTTTGAGACTCTCACTGAGGGCCTGCACTGCACCCTGGCCTCAAGAGGAGCGTGTTACTCTAAACAAGCACAGGGCAAAACATACCTGGAAGACAAATGGACTCTCCTAGACAGATCCAGTTTCATGTTTGCTTAGACTTAAAGTCTTTTCAGCTAAGTAAATGATTGAAGCCAGAAAGTTTAATAGTTTGTGCATCTGCAACTAAGCTAAAAAGCTGTAAATAAACTGGTAATGCTAGGGGATTGAGTGTGCTTAACCTCAGCTTTTTCTGAGTCTTTTTGCCCAGCTGGTTGAGCTCTGGTATTACCCCAAGAAACAACCAAAAACTTTTAGAGGGTAAATAGCTTTCAGTGGCTCTTAGGGCAGAAGAACAACTCCAAGCAAGAAGCTGTCATGATTTTAAAGTGTCTTTGTTCCAGTTGTTATTTGTATTATTTTCACAAAATCATATTTTTACTAATACTTAAGAGATGCACAATATCAAAAACAAAGCTACACTAAATTACACAGCCAAGTCCAAGTAATTTTCCCCATATTTTTTCCGCACTCAAATTAGGCGAATCAAACACAGATAATTTAATATCAGCCCAGTATCTTCAAAGGTGTATCTCCTAAATAAGATAATATGCAGTGCACACTGTATCTGCAAGCAGTCAGAGATATGTTATGTATGATTTAAGGAGAGAAGGGCATGAGAAGATCTGATAAAACTCAGGATACTTAATCTCAAATGCAAAGAACAAAAGGAGAGTCTTCCTCGAGGTATGACACAGACAAGAGTGAGCAAGTGAAGGAAGTCAATAGGAAGCTTTACAGAAAATCAAATAGATCTTTATTTCTGTAATGCATATGACTTCATTTACGTAAATTCCTGTATATTTTAAGACCATAGTTTTTAAAGGGCTCAGCTGGATATTCCCTCTGCCCTTCACCCCAGTGCTCTGAGCCATAGCTGACCTGAGATTGTATTACAGCCCTTTCTTTTTCTTAAGAAAAAATCCTGCTCACATTTAAGGATTATATTTATAAAATACAAGGAAGAGAGCCTTAATTATCATGTCATATAGCATACCATATCATAAATCAAGAAACAGTACTCTCATACAGTTCCAAATCACTTTCCTCTGTCACCCACAAGGACCACATAAAACAGGAGCCTTCATCCACAGATAACAGTTGCCCATCCAGAAGGTATTTTTTGGATTCTCTCCCATTATCCAACATCATAAAGGTCAAATAGAAAGTTCCTGATGAAAAGTAGAAACAAAAAAGATTAAACTAAGGTAATGGATATCTCCCATTAGGTAGGTATCTGGTTCTATGGTACAAGTTACCAGAGAAATGTTGTGACTCTACACATTAAGTAAAATTATAGTAGAAGAGACTCTGTGTAAACCTTTGGCATGATAATAATTATAATAATTCAAACTGTGAAATAATTGCAAAAAATAAGAACCTTAGTTTTGGGTAAGTTTTGATGGAAGTCTCCTTTATTGTCCATGTTTTGCAGTAAGAAATTTCAATTACTGCTTTCAAGAACTAAAATAAAAAATCGAAGGCCAACAAGGAAGATAAAACCAGTCGGTTTAAATGTTGTATTGACCAGGGAACCATAAGCTAAATTAAGATATATACACTTACATTACAAGTAATTCATGGTAGTCACAAGTTCTCTTTTCTCATGTAGAATCAATACATGGCTGTGCTTCTTCAAGAGAAGCCAAAGTGAAACATATCCTTTTGGAAAAGAGTTCTGCTTACACATAGTATAAGCAACTGAAGAACAAAGTAGATATTAATAGAATATATTTAATAGTTATTTTCACCTTCAGTTATATTGCGCCCTATATTATACTCCTGAAATAGAAAAATCTTAAAAAAAATGACAAATCCCCAGGCATCTTCTAACAAGGGAACTGCAGAGATATAGAGGCCTCTAGTGATTTCTGGAGTGCTAGTTTGTGTACCAGCATCACACTGATGTTTCTGCATTGCAAACCTACAGCCAATCATTCTCACATTATTTTGCATTTGTTACATATGGAGGGACAGTATTATTTTCAAATGAATTAGCACTCTGATTGCTCAGTCAAGATGAGGTTTCATTGTTCTAACAACAAAACATACAGAGAGCTGTCCTGCAGCTCCTGCACGCACAGCCTTCTACTGTCCATGTTCACTATTTCAGAAATCCAAGCCCCACTACAATGTCCATGTCCATAGGGAGCAACACGGATTAGCACAAGCTATGTGTGGGCACCCAGAGTCCTACTTGCCTGCACCCAGGTTGCAAACAAAAATCAGATTTTGAGAGCAGATGTAGAGGCGGCTTTTTGCTTATTTTTAGCTCAAGAATATTGTGCATTGGGTAGAACAAATAAAAACTATTCTTGGTGAAGCATTCCAGGATTTTCCTGATCCTCTTGACACATCTTTACAAGATTACAAGTTATTTCAAGCATTATCATAGAGCAAAGATACGTGAAAAAAATCAGCCATTGTCTTCATCATACCACCAGGCATGACGTATGCTTTCTGTGCAATCTAAACACAGAGTAACAACTCACCGATGTGAAGGGATGTTGGCATGAACCCTGACCAAAACACACCATTTAAAAACCATCAGTTGGATAGGCAGGGCTTCTCAAGAGACAACATTTTTTTGCAGCCAAAATTCCTTCCCTCCTACACCCTTTCCTACAGAGCTCTCAGCAGCAAAGCAATTTACTCTGGTTACCAGATTGACAATGCTAACAGCAGTTTTTCTTCTCAAAGTCATTCAGAGGGATAGGTAAACCTGACTCAGTTAAAAACAACCAAAAAATTAGAATTACAGTACTGAATTTTCATAGATATAACTCAACCTTTTAGCAGGAAGAATTAGGCTGCTATTCCTCTGAGCCCTACATTTTGCAGTGAAGTTGCATGCCTGGAACTGACAGCAAAGTACATGGCTGGCATAAAAACGCCATATATCCTTGGTACACAAAAATTCCTGACACAACATAACAGCTCATTGAAAAGCAACAAAAAGGTCCAAATTACAAAGGCCAGAACATTTAAGACGTTGGATTCATTTGGTATCCTTGACCCCAAATATTCCTCTTATTACTGAAGAAGTACCCAAGAAGAGAAGATTCTGGAAACTTTTCTGGTGGCTAGGAGAAGAAATTGGTGTTCCCAAAACAGCAACTTTATTCTCAAACTATTTTTCAATAAACAATCTAGCAATACTTCTAAAACCACGTATTTTTCCTGTCTCACAAAAATAAGAACAATTTCTAAAGATGAGGAGTTAAACACATTTTTAAGAGTTCACACCTTTTTGTTTTTCATCTTTCTTTACCCTGCAAATTATGAATACCTGGTGCAGTGCTTTCCCTACCTTCAACCCATGCACATACAGATGATTTATAGTTCGTGGTTCAGTACTACAAAAAAACCCAGAGTGGACTCCTCTCTGGAGTTCACCTCTCTCTTCCCCTGTATTTTACATCCTGCCTCAGGCTGATGATCTGGAAAAAAAATTGAAGCACTGAAGTTTCTTACATTTGCAAATAGTTTCCCTTTGGTGGTAGTAAATGCCTCAGAGCAGGAGCCATTTATAACTTCTCCAGAAACAAACAAACAAAAGATTTGTAACAATACACTCTAGGAAGTTTTCTTAACCCCTCAAGAGGCGGTTAGGCAAACTGTTCTAGTATGATATTTCCACCCATGATGTCTATGACAAGAACAGAAAATTTGACCAGTCATCACCTATTTTCTATCTGAAACATCCTTAAAAGCAAGAGAAGGAGATGGTAGGCAAACTGAGATGGGATTTTTCTTGCAGGATTTTATTTTACAGCAAATGAGTCAATAGGGTAAATCCCCTTCCTCTCAGCTACAAAAAGATACATATCCTCGTGCAAACAGAGAAGATCAGATTAAAGATGTGTACAGTGTGATAGAGGCAAAATCAGGCAGTCTGGTAACAGCCATCCTGCTCTGTAAGTTCCCTGTGAACCACAGTGAAGATACTGGCACAAAAACCTGCACTGCATATTGCTGCAGCATAATTAATAAAGCCTGACAACACCCCTGTGAAATACAATAGGTCTAACCACTAAACCAAATCATCCTTATAAACATCCAAATGTCAGCAAGTGAATTTATGTCAGATTTACTATTCAATCACAGGTTAAAAAAAAAAAAAAAAAAAAAGAAAAATCACATATAGCTTCAAAAAAAGCACTTTACATTAAGTAAAGCTCTCATATTTTTGAATAGCAATAAAGAAATCAAAGGTATGACAGCCTTTTACTGGGATAACGCCTCAGAACTTCAATAGATAAATCTTTGAAGAGGTAAGGAGTATTATCAGGATTTCCAATTGCAGAATCATACATTGTGCTTGCGAGTCCTCCGATATTATACATAAAATATATTAACTAATAACTCATAATGACAAAGTAAATCATTAAAATAAACCAAAATCTCATTAATACAAATATTTTGATAGTTGGATGGGCTAGGTGGTAAGGAAAAATGTACTTTGTAGGATATTACACTTTTTGTGTCAGGCATCCCTAATAACAACACACTGAGACAAACATAGATGCATGTTCCAAAATTAATTCCAGCTTGGTTCTTTATAACTTTAGCTTGAAGGATTTTATTTTTTGTATCATCTTTAAAGTAGAAGTGTAGTCACTAGCCACTGGCTGTACTGTTTATCATAAAGTCAGCTCACTTAGTGCTGTCCAATTAAAATAAACTACAGCTGCAATGTATCACTATTTTTCTAAGTATCTGAAAATGTTCTTTCAAAGCCCAACCTCCAAACATAAAACATAAATGAAAAGCAACAGTTCACTTGGCAGCTGTCTAGGAGTGGATGTTTTGACATTATTTTAATGATATTAAATGCACATTTCCCACTTAAAAACAAGAAGCTCCTGTCACAAATGATTTGTATTTTACAATACTTTACATGACATAGGAAAGGCATATAATAGCTTGCTGCTGTAACCTTTTGAAATAAAATATAGGAATACAAACAGTATATATTTCCTTAGATAATTTTTTTGACTCTTTTGCTGCTTATTGAAACAGATGGACAACATTTCAGTGCTAGCCAATGTCATACAGTATCATCAAATAAAATGTCCAAAATCCACCTGACTTCCTACAAGATGTTCACTTAATTTAAAGTTACTTTTCTTCTATTGCTCTCTTTTAGTTCACTCCTGGAAAAATGACAGACTACAAAACTTTTCCTTATCATCTTTTAACCAATTATGGTTTAAAAAATATTTATTTAAGAAAATCTGGGAAAACCAGGGTCTCATGACATGTTTGTATGTGTCGTTTCAAGCATGCTGAAAGAGTAGGAAATAAAACACAAACTTTTTTTCCGTGTTACTGACTTTGTTCTAGTTATTCCAGACGTCACTTTTAAACTCAGGCTGCCACCAACAGACAGAACATAGACAAGAGAATGTGATGTTCGTCTGCAACACACGGATGTAAGGCAGCAGCGAGGCCCCATTCACTAACAACAGCTAAGGAATGCACATAAAGTACAAGAAATACATTTACCTATTCTGTTAAGTTCCCATGCAGAAGATTTCTGGGTAGACAGCACTACAGAGATTGCACAAACATCTTGAAGTACCTGCAGAAATTCTATAACTGAAAGAAGATTTTGTGCGTCTAGAGATGCACAAATTTTCTTGCAGTCCGTTTCTGAAAGTTCGACTGCATTTAGACAAAGAACAACACTGCACCTTTAAGAAAATGTTATTTTTCCTGAGGCCCTATCAAGGTAAATTTCATCAGTATTCAAAGAATGAGCAAAGCACTTCAACAATTTATTTCAATAAAAGAAGACTTAGCTGAAAGGAGTATAAATGATGAGAACTTGCTTTAAACTGATTTATTCCCTGCAGCAATAAAAGGAATGTTTCTTCACTCAGCTGTTTAATATGCAAATATGCAGAGCATCCAGCTTCTGACAGCACATCATTAATAAAACCTTGCACTAAGCAGAGCTCCCGATATTTCATCCTGATGAAAATACATGATGATGATTTTAGACTGTATAATTTCAGAGCTGGAACAATGTACTTCCCGATGATGGAAACTCAGAAATCCACAGTTCCAGCATAGATTTTTTAATAAGTTAACCTATTTCCGTAAGTTTGTAAGAATTGTGAATACAGAAAAGCTTGGTGCCAAAATCTTTCAACTGGACAATCCAAACCTTAGTTTGGGATTCATTACAAAAACCACCATGTTATTTATAAAAGATAAATATATACAGAAGACAAGAGGGGATTTCTTGTTTAATCAGCTATTTCCTCTCTTACTTACCAATCTTCACTCACTAAGAAAATTCCCTGTACCTGTACTTCTATGAGCCCCATAAATACACACTGATATATCTTCAGTAAACATGGAAAATAAACTTATCCCTTAAAATGAATTAAAGCAACATTAGGGAGAAAAAAAAAAGTCTGCAATTTTACTTCTTTCCATTAAAATCTATGAAGATGAACTTGTTTATCTGACCACGCTGCAGTATTCTACTGTGTTTACAGCCAAATTAAGTACACACTTTTTTCTTCATTGCTTGTGCTAAAACTCTTACACTCCTCCCACAGAAGCTTTCAAAATCGTTAAAAACTATCAGATGTTTGAAATAGGGAAAGGAATATTTGCCAATGCTTTGCTCTGAAGTCTTTCCAATCCAAAGTTGGACACTGGAAGCTGTACAGAAATGTCACATTTTTTAAAGCATTACTTTGTACAGAATTGATCCTAATGTGCAACAGGGAATGTCGATTTCTCTATTGGAACTGATACACAGACAATGTTGATCACTTTACAGCATGGAAATCCAAGGGGCACTCATTTGCTCACGACAGTAAGTAACAACTAACAACTGTGTTAAAGTCTGGTGTTTGGTCTTTTTTTCTGGCTGAAATACACCGTTCTTTTGCCACAGCAGTGCTTGGTCAAATATGAAGAGAGACCCCTCCTGCACTGTAAGAACAAAAAAAATGACTTTGCGTTTTAATTCAAAAAATATTTCTACTGTGAATCAATCATTTAGTATATTTCAAAGAAGTTTGAAGGATTTTCCTTTGAATCATTTCCCACTGGGTGCCTCGGAAACAAAACATCTTCAGGGCTAAATTTCAGGGGAAGTCTTGCAGGTTTTAGTAAACTTCTCCAAGCCAGTACTTTACATGTTTCTGTTTTCTGTGCATGGCAATACTCCCTCATAACTCAAATGGGATTAACCAATTAAACATTTCCCAGTAGTCTCTAAAATAGCTGCTCTTGGCATGTTTTTTGCATGGAACAAACCTCAGCGGGAGGATATGATAGAAATCTTGCACTATTTAAATATAGAATTGGGACATCAAAGAAAGGGTTGTATTGAAATAACATGGATAATTAAGGAAGTGGAGAACAGTAATAACTGATTTACATAAAATGCTAATAAGCCTCTTGACTTGTTCGGCAATTTCTGCTTTAGGCATAGTAACTGTGGGTTCAAATTTGTGTACTAATTTTATTTTAGTATTTTCTTTTTCTTCCTTTTTTCTCTGCTATTTTTTAAGCTTTCTACAGCCAGGTTACTCTGCATCTGGCACCAAATCTTTTTCAAAACAAAACCCTTAAGACATCAGAATCTGAATATAAACTTGTGTAAAAGTTTTGTACACATTTGTATCCAAGCAGGCATACAAAGAGTATAAAGCCCTTTAATTACTTGTCTGCATGTGTATGGATTCAGCCTGTATCGCTTCTATTTTAGCTCACTTTCATGTCATGCTGAATAATGTGCAACAAATGATCAATGACATATTAAAAATGTTAAATGCTCTCCACAATTATCCAGACTGAAAAACTTTGAGAACAACTGGAGTGTAATGCAAAGAATGTGTTTCCATGGTGTTATGCTTCTTGCTACTTGGAGGGCACTGCATCAGCACTACGGGTTATAGCTATTTTACAGTGTACCCTTGTGCCATTTGCTTCTGCAAAGAAATTATATGCTCTGAAATTCTTGTTTTATTTTACTTTCCTACTGATCTCTCCTCACAGTGCTACAGCAGCAGTGGCTTTGAGATGTGAATGTGAATGAGTGTCTGAGCTGTTCCTTCAGGACATGTCTGCGTATTGACCTTCAGCTTACCCTGTTTCCCTGTGAGCCCTCTAAGCATGATCCATCGCTTTCTCAGGCCATTCTCCCTTCACCCCATTGATGGGTTTCAGAGCTACTTAAATTTCAAAGTCCTGATGCGTTGCAGCAGTGGCCAGGGCTCAGCTTTGCTCACTTATAGATTGTACAAGGTCACAATAAGGGAAGGGGGAAAAAAGCCAGAGCATTTATCAGGATGTATTGCTTTACTTTTTCTATCCATCACACAGGCGATGATTCTATTTTAGTGAAAATCCATTGAACTCAGATCAAGTCAGATGGCTGTTATCATTGGAAACTCAAGAGCTGTCACACCATAATCGGTACAAATGAACACTGAAACGTGGGGCTTGAGGCCGCTTAATGGTCTTTAGTGAATTTTTTTATGGTGCTTTTTAAAAACCACAAAATCATTTTACTTAAGACATTTCAGTTTGAGAAGACCAAGACTTTGTTATGCAAGCACAGTTGATTCAATTACAGGTGATCTGACAGGTATTGTGCAATTAAACATTGTATTCCAGTATGCCCTCTGCCCCTGCACACACCAGTACATGCATATAGACCATCTTCACAATCACAATTGTTTGGCTCAAAGCTCTTCTGATTCAGGTCATCTTCTGTGATACACTTTCCACTTGTAATAAATCACACCACTGTGCAATATTAATGGGAACTTTTGCAGTAATACTGCTTTGTATTTTGTGAATGAGCTTTGGTAAAGCTTCCCTGTTGTAGGCTACCTCTGCAAGAAGGAGCGGTGTATACAAAGGGAAGGAGGAAAGCGAGTCTAACTTCCCTTCTCTTTCTCAAATTGCAAATAATTTAGTGAGTATCACATTTTAATAAAAAATTAGGGATCCTGACCATACTTCAAGGCATTTGAAAACTTTCACTACACAGATATGCAGTTAATGGATATTATTTGGTACAATTACAAGTGCACTTGAATTGCATCAGAAATACAGGCAGTGAAAGGCCAGAGCCGTCATACCTGACAGAGTTCATTCTTCCTCAAGTCCAAGCATGCTAATTATTCTCATGCTTAGGCTTCATTCTACTTCCTATCAGTTGTTACATACTCACCTTCTACTTACTTGCTTTGATTTCATCACATGTGCATGAAAAAGGCCACCTAACCCAGGTTCTAGAGGATGTTGGCAGATAATTAAAATTGTATCTCTAATTAAGAGAAAAATAGCAACTGGCAACAACTTCGCTCCGTGGAATAACAAGCCATACTGTAAAATAGCTATTTTCCTACTGAAGCCCCGTACTAAATAATTGCCATGCAACTTCTGAAAGTACAAAACCAACCCAACCCTCTTCACTTGCCAGGCAAACCCACTCCCCAGACAGATGATTTACAGTACTTGCTCAAAGTAAACTATCCAGCTTCACATGCAAATCTTTGCCTTGAACACCTCCTTCTCCACTATAGCTACAGAATATGGCAGGGAAAATACGTGATTGTTCTGTAGGAATGTCCTATGCTAAGTGGAGCTTTTGATTGTTTAAAGTATGTTTAGATCTTAGGTTTTGACCTTCCCCCATGGAGCGAATAACTCAAAACGAGAAATACTTCAAACCATACAAGATAAGGGAGCAAAAGAACAAAGGAGCAAAGGATGGCTACCATCAGGTAGCTATCGTTCCCACTGAACAATGAAGAACAAGACATACTTATTATTACTATTATTATAAAGCACGCACAGCACCTTATAAAAAGAATAGCTAAAGCCTGCTAGCTAACTTGGCAGACTTAAGTCTCCTGTCACTGCCATATTCACAAGGCCAGCATGGCCTCTCCAGCCCATGACAGCAGCTTCGAGGCCATTCTAGCATGGTTCCAGCTTCTAGTGAAGTGCAAAACTGAAACAAAGAAATAAACCTCGAGAAAAATGTGTTTAAAGCATGCTTCCTTCTCACCTGCTTCCTTCTTGGAGTGGCCAGTGTGTGGTGAAAAGTGTGCTTTCACATTCTGTAACGTAGTGTAGGGACTGCGGTCTCCTAAACATGCCAGTCACAGGAATGGAGTGGGGATCATGCAGTGGAGCTCTCTGCGCATCTGGACATCTAATATAAACAAGTATGTCATATTTTGCCTGAACAAGATTTCCAAGCAAAGCCACGGGAACAAGGCCTGTAGTTCTCCGTTTTCACCTATCAATGCTTCCAGAAGATCTGGAAGATGGCACAGTGAAGTCTCTGCAGAAACTCTTCAGGAGCCCCTTTGAAACTCCTGCAGAATGGTATTAATAAGCCTTAATGTAATGGAGGATCAACCCCTGTGCTCTGTGCTTCAGGAAGTAGAAAATCTTAAATAGCCTTGTATTCCTTGTATTGTATCTTCAAGTCTTTCTAAACATTATACCAAATACAATTTGGGGAACTCTAAGTTTAAAATAGTGTATTTTTCTTTAATGAGAAAACTACACATTAACTTTCAGCCCATTAACAAATTATTATCATTTTTTGTGGATATTTTAAATACAGCAAGTAACAATTCACAGACTTGTAGCTGTAGTCGCCTTTGCATATACTGCATGGTTAGGGGAGAGCACACAATACAATAAGAGCTGTGTATCCAGCAGTGAAATATCTTCGTCAAATAACTTATTTTCTCCTATGTTACAGTGGATATCCAAAAAGATGCAACAGCTAAAAAGATGCTTAAAATGCATATACTGAAAATCTTTTTATTGCTCACTGATTTGCAAGATAAATCAAGCCATTAGTGCCATCACAACTTCCTGGTCCCAGGTTTGTGGCTGAGCTGATGAGAGAGGATGGATTGAGCCAGGGGACTCTTCAAATGATCACAGTTAAGCAGAATGTTTTTTTCTTTATATCCTTCACTTGAACTCTGTTATTGCACAGGGGGCATCTGGAGAGTAGGCTATGTGGTGTTCGACTATACCAGTAAAGACTAATTTATCTTCAACAAAATTTCTGATGATACCTCGTTTTGCAAACAAGCCTTCTAGCTCTTCTCTGCCACTTTCTGCCAACTATCCAGGTATTGGGCTATTTCCAAAAGAGATGTTGTACAAATCAGGCGCTTGTATTTTTATCCCTTAAGCCTTTTGATTTCTATAATTTCAAAAACTCCTTTTAAACAGCTTTTTCTCCAATGTAAGGGAAATATCTTCACTATTTCCAGCAACCGTGATGTCTTTCACTGATGTTTTGGGACAGCGAGCTGCAGTGGGAGGCACTATTTCACACGGGCCTCTAATTCCTTTGAGCATTTCCAATTCCTGCCCAAGGGAGCCAAGAAATGGATATGTTTTAGTTCAGGGTATGTGCTTCCTAGTTCCCACTGCAGCACAGCAAGGCCTGACTACTCAAAGTTCTATGTCACATGGCTTCCCAAAGCACACGGCCCTATCCAGGTCTTGCTTCTTTTTCCCACAAAGTTGAACTTTTCAGCAATACATCTGTAAAAGCATGGCTATTCCTGGGAAATAGCATATGGGCCCAAAGTCTGACAATTCAGTTTAAGTACAATTAAAAACTCTAATTAGGTAATTTAAAAGGAAAAGGGGGGAAAAAAGGCAAGCAAACCAAACTGAAAGCCTTTAGCTTCTTTTTTTATACCAACAAAGGCACGTTTTCATCATATTGCTCTTACAGGTTGTGAATACTAATTGCCCAATGGCAACAAAGTGCTCTGAAATCCTAATATGGCATTGAAGTTACCACAGAAATATGTTAAGACTTGCCACTGATTCACTAAATACAGTCCATAGAGATAATAGGAATAAAATAAATGGGCATAGATTCTGGAATGAAAACACATGCAGCATTTTCAACAACCTTGAAAAAAAAATGAAAAAAACAAAATCATCCCTCTTAATTTTTTTTTTCTGGACATAAAATTCACTGCAACTTGCAGCACTGAAGAGGTGATTTCCTTCCTCTATACCTTCTGTGTCTTTAAGGTATCAGCGATGGTGGCGGTAGCAGGAGATGCAAAAGAGCTGATGCTCTGCTTGGGAAGAGAGCACAGTAGCATGGTGGACATTTTTGCTCAAAGCAGGACTGACGTTACATGTCCCCATCCCAAATAACAGCTCTATATTCAATTCCATCCACAGGAGATGTCAGCAAGGGAAACAAGGTTATGTGGTAGCAGCTACCAGATTTTACCTATCTATATAAACACATTTAAACATGTGGGAAATAAGGTTAGGGGAATGACCTTGAGGTATGGACTTTTAGACTTGCAATACTCATAGAACTTCAACCTGAATGCTGCAGGTGAGGGAAAAAACAGAGCATGATACCAATACAGCTACTATAAATATCCATGGGAAAGAATTAAATGTGTTATGTGCTTTAATACAGCCCCTGCCCGTGAACTGCGAATGCTTTTGTAGTGTGCTGCCTCATGGAGCAGACAGCTTCTTAGTAACTGGATGTTAGAAGAATTGAAGCAAAACTTTTATCTTTACTATAAAATCTCTCTTTTCAAGCACTAAGCTCCCTATGAAACGAGCATAACAATGCTCCTATTACATAAGTAAGGGACAGAGTTGATGCAAATCCTCATGGAATTAACGCGCCTGCTCCTGAGTCAGCACTGGGCCTTCCAGCATCGACCTTGCCAATCAGCATGTCTGGTTTTTCCCATTTCCCAGTGGCACAGGGCTCATCTTCTCTCTGAAGAAATCAACCCCAGTATGTGGTACCTCTCCAAATTAGCACCACAAACCAGGGTGGGTTTCAGAGTTTAATTAGAATTACTAGAAAGTCCATTTTTCAGTAATTTCCACAGTATTTAAGCAAAGCAAATTAAAGAGTGTGGCTCTATGAAGTATACAGTTAGTTTACAACATCAGAGAGTAAGATGAACGCACCTACCACTGGCTCC
This sequence comes from Psilopsiagon aurifrons, assembly GCA_025447955.1. Lineage (NCBI taxonomy): Eukaryota > Metazoa > Chordata > Aves > Psittaciformes > Psittacidae > Psilopsiagon > Psilopsiagon aurifrons. The sequence continues at coordinate 43,262 of JAOEHY010050202.1, forward strand.
ATGCCAGTTTTGGTTAGGAGAATTAGGGTATGAACTTGAGATCTTTCAGTGAATAGATGCTAATGCGCTGGTGAAAGGTCATCAAAGCAGTCTGACTGCGCTATCCTGTAGAGACACTGAAGTCTCTCATTCCTCCACTATCTTTTGTCCCCATCCGGTTTACCTAATAGATGATCCTAACAATTCACATTGGCAGGCCTTTGTAGTGTAATGAACACTATGTGGTCTGATGAATGCAACCACTGCACAGAAAACGTCAGTTCTTTCATTAAGAAAACCTTCCCAAGTTCATTGTATTGAACCAGCGCTCTAGCTATTAGGCTGATACATGACACAGTCAATTCCAGTTACACTTTAAGTGACTATTCATGTTCAGTGAATTCAATTTTTAAAGCTAATTTATATATGTTTAGTTATTTACATGAATGCACATTTCTTCCAACTTGTATGCCTTTTTCTCAGCTTTCTGTTATTGTAGTACAGGGAAGAGGAGGAGAGGGAGGGAATCTTATTTCCCAACAGATCCTGAAAATGCATAGCTGATGGAAAAGACACTGAAAACCGAATCAGCAGCTTTCTGAGAATATACTGGCATAGAACTCTGAATTATTTGTAGGTAGAATAAATTGCAGTGTATGCATTTATTAATGTTAAATATCTGCATGAATTTCTTTTTAAAATTACTACTGTTATTCACATTTGTTTCTGAGGACCAATTTCTGATATCAGCCAATATATTTCCTCCTGATATGTAGTAGTACAATTAGAGGCATGTAAACTTTTAAAGCAGGTAATTAAAAAAGTTAAGCTATTGCTGCTACTGAACAGAATGCATCAGTTCTTTCATTAGGAAAACCTTCCCAAGTTCATTGTGTTGAACCAGCTATTAAGCTGTGCGATGACACAGTCAATGCCTGCTATAGTATCAATTTCATTTAAGCATCTTTTTATTATTGCCAGCCTTTCTGTACTTTTTTCTAACTAACTTTGTTTACTGATAAATATTATAGGACCACTGGTTCCAAAAGATGGACATATTTTCATTATACTTATCCTCTACATCCCACAGGAGTAACAGCATTTCTGTACAGATCATGCTGAAGTCCTTGAAGCATTTACAGTGTGCACAGTGTGCACAGATCTTTGGAAAGAAAAAATAAATAAGGTAATTTATTGCACCATTTGGATATTGGATGGCAGAAATTCATCTTTTTATCCACATATTAAAAATGAACAGGCTGTTTACTGCTTTACTTCTTTTGAAATACATTCCAAGAATGTCTTAATTAATGTGGATTTGTTCTAAATTGATTATAAACTATCAAATCTACTTTTCTACAATGAAGAAAAGAAATATATATATATAAAAATGAATAATTTGACTTTGCCAGGCTTAACAATTTTGTGGACTAAAGATCTACTATTTAGGAAATAAAAGTACCTTTCCTGATACTGCATTTGATAAGAGAAATTGCAACTATGGGATGCAGGGACTTTGTGGTTTGACATACTTTGCAAGCGGAGAAGGGGGATGCCCTTCAAAGTTAGAGGGTAATCATTATTGACCTTGTGCATTCAAGACAGCATAGCAGGTTTCTATATAAGGAAACTAACAGAGAGGTCATTGAAAGCACTAGTGAAGAGACATGAAAAAGAAGATAGGACAGAATACAGTGTCAGTTAAGCAGGTTAATAATTTAACTATAAACAGATTTGAGAAGTGAGGAGAAAAGAATATTTCCTTTGTAAGCGTCCTGCAAATTTATGGCTCTGCGTTAAATGTTTGCTATCACTTAAGTAGCCTTTACAATGTAATATTTGCTTCCAGAGTTTCTGCAAAGTTTTTTTTTCTCTTCTTTCCCTACACACAGCATGAAGCACTCCTTTTTTTGAACAAAGGGGCATGTGCTTAGGGCTTGCACTCAGCAGGCAGGAATTTGGGTTCTGGTCTTCCCTTCCTTATTCATTCACGGAGTGTCTGTAAATCTCTCTTTGTTTCAATTTACCTGTCTGCAAAATAGGTACAATAAAAGACCCAGACATCTCCCCAGGGTTATATGACACTTAGTTTGGCACTTCAAAAAGCACACTTTGTAGAACATTTTGAAATCATGGAATGAAAAGCATTATGTAATGAAAAATAAATTACTTTAGTATGATGAGGTTGTTCCGAAAATGTTCCATTAAAATGCTTTGGTTAGGAATATTAAACCACCAGGGATACACAATGAATACCTTTTTTTCTTTCGAACAAAAATTTAAAATAAGCTGTAACACAGGAAAGGTCCTATTCATGTGTACTTTCTGCTCCTATTCAATCCCAGTTACTATTATACAGTTTTCACATATTATCTGCTTTCTCCTACAGAAAAAGAACAACAAAATTGAAAGGAAAACAGAAATAAAAAGACTGGGGTTTTACATTTTTACTTTGATAAACAAAGATGCAAACCTGCTGACCTTTCTGTGACTTGTGCTATTTCTGTTCAACCTACAGCCTCAAGATGGCTGTATAAATTTGGCCTCATTAGGCAAACCTCTCCTTTCTATTGGGTCTTTCATCTCAAGAACACCAGTCTACCGTGCAGCTAGGAAACTGCAGTCCCAGTGCACTGAAAACCTCCACCACAAGAGTCAAACATTCTTATTAATAGGTGCCCACAGCATCCTAGAAACAATCCACTTGTATGACTGTCCTGCTCCTTAAACCTCCCCTCCCCTGACAGCCTCATAGCATATAGTTTCCCAAAATATGTTTTATTTTCAAGAGGCAGATTTATTATAGCCTTGGTATCACATTCATACTCTTCCTGAAAAGATAAAAATAAGAAAGACCTTACAAGAAGATGCTGCAGCAATAGCTAAATCATAAATGTTTGATAAGGAATGGTTAAATCCAGACAAATAACTGTTCAATCCTACTTTGTATTAGGCAGATAAAGTCATACAGGAAATCAATGTGATCTATTGAAATGAAAAAAAAATCCAGCTTAGGGACTATACAGTATTATAGAATATGTGACATTATAAATGGGCTGCTTCCATAAGTATTATACAACGAGAAGTTGCATAGTTTTTATTTATTTTTGTGTTTATGAATGTAAAAGCAGGATGTGAAAGTCACAATTTGTCAACAGGGCAAATGTGGGCAGCAGTGAAGTACATGAGTATTTACAACCTTTTTATTTCCCCACTCTTGAAGGGAATACATAATGCTCTCTAGGGATAAAAAGATCTTCAGTCGCCCACTAGCCCAGGGCTCCTGTCCACAGGCTGACAGATGTGCTAAAATTATAAGAGAAGTGTTGTGATGCTGACTCTTAAAGCAGCCATCATTAAGGTTGAAATTAGTATCCCCTCCCAGCCATTCAAATGTTAAAAAGTTCTGACACAAGGCATAATTGGACAACTTTACCTACTGGGGATAGCATTCCATTTTATCCTACTGACTTCTTTCTGCCTTTTTCATCCCTGCTTCAATTTAAGTGAAGCAAAACAACTTTTTATACATCTTTCACTTACACAAAACAAAAATCTGCTTATGCAGAAAGACATCTCAAAAGCAGACATACGAGTTCACAACTACATATACAAGTAGTATTGTTTAAGGCTATACTATTTCAGCTGACAACAGTGTTTTAAATAAGATGCTGTTAAAACAAAGACTGAAGGGAAATATAAACAGATGTCCTAATATGTATTAGCATCTGCTCAAAGAAATTGCATTTGAAAATGTAAAATACACTTTTCTGGCTATAAGTACTAATTAGTTACATGCAGTGTTAAGATACTTTAATCTTCTGAAATAAAAGTTTCTTGTGTACATGTGGAATAAAAATTTCACTGGTATTTATGTGTACTTGGATATCTCCAGCAAGTACACCAGTTGCTATAAATGGCAGCAAGTGCTAAAAGATATAAGCAATCCACACAATTAGATTTCAGGTCGTTTAGATCAGTGTGAACTAAAAACCATGTTAATGTGCTATACACACCGCCACTTCCTCAAATATTGCTGAGTTTGACACATTAACTAATGGACCATCACCTGATAAACACTGGATGTGTGCAGCCAAATAAAGTCTTAAGTTGTCTCTAATGACTCAGGCCAAGATTTTAACAATGACTCAAAAACAGCAGCCCTGTTGAACTGTTGCACTATTCTTGTGCTGTGCATCAAAAGGAAAAGGAAGTATACGATTTAACACAGTTTTCTGGTGGACATTCCTTCTTTATATATGGGAAAAACTTACAATGTAGCTCAAAGGTCCATATTGCAATGTACAATATTGGAAAGCTAACCAGCGTTTTAAAATCAAATAAAGCTCAATGTTTGCGAATGCTTAACACTTTGCTGCTGAGTCAGATTCAATATATAGAGGTTGATGAACATATCTCTTTCTGGCATGAACAAAGAAAATGTTAATGCTGTGGTTCTGTCATAGTCCTACACTGTTGAGCTTCAAAAACCTCATCAAGCCCTGCACTTCATTTGTCAGCTACACTGGGCACACTGCTCAGTGGGTTCCTGCCCAGGGCTAAAACGCATCTTGACCAAACTATGTTGGTCTCATGCAGACAGCAAACACACCTAAACTTCTGTTTCACTACCTTACCAGGCTTCCTCTCCATATGTCACTCACATGTCAAGCAACTGAAGACTTACTGGGTGAACACATAAATCTAGCTTTAATTAAAGACAGGAAACAATGTGCACAACTAAATTCTGCCTTGGCACCTCTTTTGGCACTGGGGCAGTGAGTGCTGAACTGATTGAGAATGTTGACAATTATTGATTCATTCCCAAGGCAGTCAGTAGCCCCTCCTGTCCCACATCAGCACCCTTGCTTTCAGCCTCATTGGCAAAATGGTTTCCAACAGCAAACTGTTAGCTGACCCAGCCAGAATAGCCTCTTCCAAACTGCTTTCTCCCACTTTTAAGGACACTAAGCACTAGTAGATGAGAAGCAATAACACAGCCTGCACACATGCTGTGCAAAGTACAAGATTCCTGAATCTTGATTTTGAAGATATTCTCACCTTTTTCATCTTGTAATTAAGTTTTTTTGACTTGTACTTGCCAAGGATGTGGTTAATTACCTCCACTTCTGTAGCCCCCTTTAGTGTTACCCATCAGCCCTCTGGACTTGCTATAACTTCCAGTTCACCAGAATTTATTTCTCATCTGTGCTCAGATTTCTATTCTCAATCTGTTTCTGTCTGGTTCATTGCCAATACCTTCTTTTAACTGCAAGACTTTAATCCTACACACCCACAAGAAGGGTCCAACCCACAAATATCTCACCCCTTTTCTCTCTGCTCCTGCAGTCATTATATAGAGAGCTTTGAAAGAAAACTTTTCCACAACAAATTCATCCTTTCTTCCTCTAATACTATAGTCTGTCTACAGAGAAATCTTCAGTTTAATCCAGTTTACCCTGATTCACTATCCACATGTCAACGCTCACCCTAGATCAACTTTAAGATAGCAGTTTTCATTCCTAAATTTTCAAACAAGCATTTTCATGCTTTCTTTTATTCTGCTTACAGATCTGCCCACAAGCATTTGCAATATTATCTTATTATCTTTTTTTCATAATCCACATTAAAATTCTCCTTTTCTTTGGTATCTAATCTTTTCTCTGGCATCAAAAAAATAATCATGCCTAAAACAGGGCCTACCATATTGATTAATATTATCTCATTATATGCTTGTTCTTTTTATCTATCTCTATCCCCAACTTTTGATTAACACTTAAATTTCAAGCAATAGGGACTTGGAACAATCTTTTTGGTTTATTTTGCATATTTATTAATATGGCTGGTCCTCAGATGTGACTACAATTCATGCACTGCACTAACAATAAATATCATCATCTTGTTGTTCTTCTTGTTGATATATAAGCATGTAAACTGGATTTTGTTTTCTGGGTAGGACTGAAGGGACAACTGTTAGCAGTTCTGCTTGAAGGAGAAAATCATGCGCTTTTAGCAATCATTTTCAAATGCAGGCCTGTAGTATTTTGTGGTTTTAATGGAAACAATGGATGGGGAAAATTTCAGGGTAACCATCAGGAAAAACAGTTTAGAAAGTACTAATTAGAATGATTTTGTGTTATGTTGTCAGATAAGTAGCATACACATACTTTTTTTTTTTTTTTAGTAAACATATTGTAAGAAAATGAAAGTAAAATTAATTGCAAATTATGACTGTATATGTATTTGCAGGGACACACAAGCAGAATACACCAAAGTGACAGTCAGTCTCCATGTAAGAGCAAGAACATGAAATGCTAACTCTCAGGGACAAATCCACCAGACATGAGAAAGTTCAAATGCCAGAGAACCATATTTAAGAATGGAAGCACCAGTACTCCCCTCCAAAATATTCACGAGTTGGAGGCATTTAACTATGAAATCCAATGTCAACACTTGGTTTAAATTCTAAGACATTGCCATGCACCAGTTCTATTATTAGGGAGTGAAAGGCGAACAGAACATGCAAGCACATTACCACGACTGTATTAGCTGTATCTTTATTTGGAATAGGAATTATTTTAAGGACATCTGAAGCTCTGTTTTTCTTGCACAAAATCTGGGGTGTGAACCTGAAAAATTAGCAAAAGGGCAGAAAAGCTTGAAAACAAGCTGATTATGACAGTACTATCAAGAAAAGAGTGAAAATGCAAATTAAATAGACATTTTCTAAATATAGTTTAATTTATAAATAAGACTTCACATCACAGATTTGTTTATCCTCATTTGCTGATAATTGTTCACAGCAGAATATATCAGAAAATTCTATAATAGGATCCACAGCCAGGAAATGTTAAATAATTAATCACCCTCCCAGCCACTTGCATTTCTGTTGATATAAATGACCGTATAATTCCAAACCCAATTATCACTACTTAGCCATTCCATTTTGTAGTTAAAATCCCACAAAATTAAAGTGCATCAATTGTTAATGGTAATAGACTAGACAAGGGATTAAAGATTATTTTAATGTTTATTTCCTGTCAGGAGGTTTTTTTTGGCAGGAAGCACTATAGACAAAAGGCTACATTAAGATGAGATTCATACAATGTATTTAAATCTACTAACTTTTAAAAGCCTTATGGTATAATTACTTGTTTAATCTACTTGTTCCCTGAAGATACCAATGGGGGTTTATCAAGCCAACTTCTGTATATCTGCTTCATAGAAATCAGAATATTCTCTCTAGCTCTGCAAAAAGCAGTCATGCTTACCATATGCTCAATTCTAACAACAAACTTGAGAAAAGAATGGACTATACTAAAATAAAAGGGGAAACAGATTACCATCAGGACTGCGAGTGTAAGGGTCCATGGCTCTGGGGAGCAGCTTTTACAGTCTAATAGTTCAATAGGCAGCGAGATTAGGCTGAATTTTAGGCACGTTAAAAGGTTATACAACTGCATAAAGTTACAGACATGCATCCATATCTTAGGTCTTTTTAGATGAAACCATCAGATTTGGAGTTGGCAATAACTGTGCCAGTTATTTTAGGCTTACACTCATATTACCCTACACAACCTAATTTGTTTGATTGTAGTCTCTTTTCTGCATAAGAAGAAATCTGTGTATGCACTAAATATAAAAGCCAAGTGGGAAATATTTGTGTTCCTGTGTGTATGCACTCCCTTTGCTGCCCATTCAGCACTACCAGCCAACTCTCAAAGATCTCCAGGCAACTTACAGCAAGGGAACATTATAGTACTTTATGTCCACCTCTTTTTCTTTTTCTACAGGAAACTCTTACTCTAGATATAACCAATGAAATAATACACTAAATTGTAGTACAAATAGCATGGCACATGATCACTTCATATTGTACCAACATCAGATATTGTCTCTTTGTTTCAAATATTTTCTTAGGAACACATTCACTGTGTGGCTGAAGTAACCTCCCATTCTTTCTCCCCTCTCTCCTTCTTATTGAAGAGAAAGACAGCCATGACAGGTCTGTGGCAGTAACACTTCAGTGCTGTGATACGAACAGGCTTATAGCCCAAGAGATTACTCAGGAGGTCAATGAAGAAGTTCCTATCTAAAACCAGGATCGCATGGCACTGCTACCACTAATTTGTCAACTATGAGCTTATTAAATGCCCGGTGGTGTTAAGAACTCGAATGTCATCAGATGCAGGTATTGAGAAAGAAGTTTCTAACTGAGACATACTAAATAGCTGTTCATCCCAGAGTCCCAGCCATTACAGGTTATTACATTGATAATGCATGTTTGCCATAAAGGAGCCCTGCAGAATTAGAATAATTACTACATAAGGTGCTTTCCCCTTGTTTTCTTTGGACTCCCCACACCCACAACGTCCCCCAAAAAAGAGAAGAAGATGAAAATAGAAAGGAAAACCCACAACAAAGTTCAGAGTCCATAACTCTTCCAAGATTTGTGACAGCAAGTAGGCATGGTGCAGAAACCCATTCCATAACCTCTCACAAACATCAAATTTATTGTGAATAAGTCCCTAAAACCACTATGCACAGTTTTGATTTAAACCTGTGAAACCCAGCCTCCCAAGAACACTTTCATTCTAATAAATACCTCTCCGTGACAGGATATGCTAATTATGTGGGTCTTAAACAACCTATCCATGAGCAAGCTCTACCACAGCACCCGCTCAAGTGGCCAGGACAGGATATGGCCTAAAGTATGTATCCTTATTTAGGAAGCTTAAGATGTTACTTAAAGACCCAGCTTCTCTTCCCCAAACACTACCATTGTGGGAAAGAGCAAAGCAGGTTTGGGTTTTGAGACTGAAAATTTCTATGCTATTTTCTATGGTGTCCAAGACTTTATCAATGAGAAGGATTAATCTAACTCACGGAAATGAGACTTCCGTCAAAGCTCTAATGTTCTGTATCTTTTATTTTTAAATTGTGGCATTAATAATGGTCTCAGCAGCAAGTGGAGAAAATGTGTGAGGTATTTGCCCTCTTTATAGATTTCCTGTTTCTGCAGTTTCACTTGAAAAATGGCAGTGCCCAACCATCTGAAGTTTTCAGTTTATTTAACTTCAAGCAAAAGACAATTAAACTCACAGTAGATGGTCATGAGACTATAATTGCTCACCAGTGCTACTTGTTTCAGCCATCGCAATGAGCAGCAGTGCTTTAGCTCTACTAACCTAGCAAGCTTGTCTGAGGTTACTGACAATGGCAATGGCCTCATGCCAAGACAAAAACATTTCATGAGCAACAAAAATTTCCACAGCATTCTTGAGGCACTGAATTAGCACTGAGTAAAATAAAGAGAACTCCATGCAGGACAAGCATCAAGAAGCACAGACTGACTGAAACAAGTTTTCCCATTTGAGGGATGTCCAGTGCGGTCGTGCTTGCTCTCACAAAGACACTCTCAGAGTTAGCTCTATTTTGACATTTGTAGATAAGTGACTTCCAGATATGACAACACAAACACCTGCTCTAACATTATTCATACTGTAGGCTCTAATATAGGCTCAAATAAAAAAAAAATAACTTGGATCACATCCGAAACAGTCTAGTTCTGGGTTGTCGCAGTTTAAGCCCACCTGGTAACTCACAATCACACAGCTGTTCGCTCACTTCCCCCTGCTTCCTCTCCCCTGCTCAAGGAGGGATGGGGAGGAGAATGGAAAGAATGTAAAACCAACCAGTTGAGATAAGAACAGCCCAGTAGCTAAGGTGTAACACAAAACCACTGCTGCTACCACCAATAATAATAATGACCAGGGAAGTAACAAGGGAAGACAATACAACCACTCACCACTCACCGACTGATACCCAGCCCAACCCAAGCAGTGATCTAACCCTTCCAGGCAACTGCCCCCAGTTTATACAGTGGGCATGATGTGCTGTGGCATGGAATACCTCTTTGGTCAGTTTGGGTCAGGTGTTCTGTCTCTGCTTCCTCCCGGCTTCCCCTCCTCCCTGGCAGAGCATGAGGCTCAGAAAGTCCTCGGTCAGAGTAAACATTACTGAGCAGCAGCTGAAAACATCGGTGTTATCAGCGCTGTTCCCAGGCTGAAAGTCAAAAACACAGCACTGCACCCGCTACTAAGAGGGAGAAAAATGACTGCTACTGCTGAACCCAGGACATGGGTCTAGCACACTCAGGACTACCTGTTATCCACGTCAAAGAAAAAATGCACATCATTAACATCATTCTCTGAAATGGCAAAACAAGGGAATTCATATTAATTGCTGCTTAATAGTTACCATGGTAGAAGCTTAGCATTAAGATGTGGAATATTAATTTTCCAGAATATAAAAGCATAAATGACTTCAACATGCAAAGCCAACACAAATTAATTGTCTAAATGCAATTTAATTCAAGATTCCTGGCATACCAACAGAGAGACAGAACTCTAGATGATCAACAAGATGAACAGGAAGGTTATATTTCTAAGACCATGTGTTTTTATCTAGTAATTCTTTTGGTTCTTTTTGGTATGCAGGAAAATATTAGGTTTTTTTCATTAATACAAAACATATGCAAAGTGGTAATACAATACCTGGACAATAGAACTTAAGAATGAAAGGATAATTAAAGACCTTAAAAGGGAGGGAATATTTAATATGATTATGACATTCTAATCTTACATCTGTATTGGAGAGCAAATTAAGTTCTCGCTTTCACTTTAATAAAATTGTTTTCATAGATTTTTTTTATTTTTGACAATACAAATAAATTATTCTATATAACCATTTCCAATGTGCTCCACTGTGAAATGTGACTCCCTGAAAGGCCGAAGTGGATTTCTCAATGTATTATCTCTCACTGACCTCCAGATCAAGTTTGCTTAGTGTCTGACTAAACAGATGTTCTTTGGTTTTGTTTTTGCTTTTCTAAATAACTGCTAGCTCTACAAATTCATTATGGAACCAGAATAAAATCCAATCCATTCTTCCATAGCTATGTTGGCTTAGCATCACCAAAGGAAATAAAAAGCATTTCAGTTACTAAGGTGACCAGTTACAACAATGGTTCCAAACAGGACTAAGGTACGGTAAGATAAAAGCTGCTGGGTTTATGTGGTAATCCTTCTGCCTAGAAGCGTCTATTGAGAGACAACATGCAGGAAAGAGCAGGAAGTAACATCATTTATTCAGCAAGAATACTACGGGGCATAATTGCTGAATAAAGGCACACGCACCCCTCCTGCTTAATTTTTCATTGAGCTAAAATGTACCTCTGAATATTAAATGCACAGTCAATGTTACTTGCTTTTCCTCCTTCTTATATTTATTTATTTGATTTCTTTACAAAATTTAGAAGTTACTTTTGCTGACTAAATACAAAGATGAGGAATCTTTAAACAGACAAAAGGCTCGGGGTGTTTTGCTACTGGTAAAGGAGAAATTGGTGGCAGCGGATCTAATGAGACAAGTACCAATGTGGAAATCTGGGCAGAATTCCTGCATTTTAGAATTATGGGATATATGGTTACCTTCTAATGCTTACAGCTTTTTGTTACAAAGTTGGTTCTGCTGGGATTTTTTTGCAGTTGGTTTTAATTTCTCCTGCTGCCATCTTTCATTTAAACTATTGCGAGTTCATTGGCAATAACCAGCTGGCATCTTCTCCACCTTTTTTACCAAGTCAGGAAAGTTTTCAAATATAGCAGGTTGTCAAGCACATAAACATCAAAAGGCAAACTAATTCCTAGGCACAATCCTTTTCAAACTGTGAAGTAAATTCATCTGACTAAATTCAACAGGGGTATTTTACTCAGTGAAGCAGGTAGCAAAATTTTCTTTAATCCTGGAAGACTTTATAATTCTTTCACCAAGGATTCCAGGGAATGTTAAGATGTTAACTGTCTGACAGAGTTCAGATCAGTGCCAAGTAGTTTATCATAGCACAGGTTTTATTCCTTGATTTCAGGGGACATGGACTTCTGATGAAAAAGGCGGAATAATTCTTGCCTCAGTGTGTAAAATCAAGATCAATTTAGTAACCCACTCCTCTAATACTGTATGTGCAAAGAAATAATTTAGACTCCTAGTTAATTTGAGTATTGAACTGAAATTCTGCAGCTGCTTTCTGCCAGTCCTGAAAACAGAAATTAATTTCAATGACCAAGTCGAATGGAGTGCTGCTCTGTCAGGTAATTAGTCATCGTCTTTTGCTACTCAGGGTCTATCACTGTACTAATCCATACATAAACCCCGGTATTCCCCCAGTCACTCACAATCTAAAGAGCTGTTAACTACCTATTTCTCCCATTCAATCCTACCCCAGATATCAGCTGCAAAATGAGCATTCTTTCATGTTTAGCTTTCTTCCTACTATTTACTGCCAGCAGAATTAATGCAACTGATTTACATTTTCTTTTTTCTGTTTGATCAAGTCTGCTGTTGATTAAGTAGAGCTTAAGGGAAAAAATTATACTCCTGCAGCTTTCCTACTTGACTAGCCAGTTTATTAATGAAAGAAGCAAGGATATTGATGGCCCAGAAACTACAAGTGCAGCAATTAAAGGGTATGTCCTTCCAAGCTTCTAATTAAAAAAGAGTTCTTTTGTATTAAAAGATATAGCTTAGTGTCATATTTATATCTAATTCTCACTTCTGCTGTTTCGCTTTTTTTCTTTGTTTATTCTTTTTAAGCAGAAATCTACTGGGAAAACTTAGATCAGGAAGAATAAAGAAACTTTCTCTGACAACCATTTCTGGAAGCTTTGTTCCCAAACAGCAGCCTTAATGATAAAACAACAAAACCAACCCTGCCCCCTCTCAAATCCTTACAACAAAATAGCCGCTGATTAATACCACTCTGAAGGCAAAACTGTGTTATTTTTATCTTGTGTACATTAGCAGAGTTTTTCCAATAATAGATTCAAGAAAACTGTCAATTTTTGACACAAGTCCTTTTAGACATACAAAGGTAACTAGACCTTTCCCTCCTTCTAATGCTTTCTTAGCATTTAAATTCCAGATTCACTTTTTTGATGTCAGATATTTATATGAACAATTTCATAGAGTTTATTTCGGCTTCTTGTGTAGTTCGATTTTTTCAATTCCTCCTCAGAAACACCTGAAGCCACAGTATTTCAAATATTTTATTACTCTGCTCAATCAGTCCCTTCGAACATTAATGGCAGAGCTTCAATACCAGAACTACAAACAGACAAAAAATGACTCAATTTTTTTCCCTAGGACTTTGGATTTGTGGTGTGCAATTCATATGAACACATGCAAGGAGGTCTAACATGCTCTGGCTGAATCATATTTAGCATGCATGCACAGGCTGACTTTACAGCACCTCTGGAATTAGAGCAATGAACTCAACTGGCACAACCATCAATCTGCCTGCCCCATCTCCAAAACATCCTGAGCACAATTCAAAGTACACTTCCATCAGTACACCAGGTACCTCTCCCACATCTCTGCACAGCAACATGCTCCTCTCATTTAGTTACCAGATGTTTAAAAATCCCTGGGAAATTATATTAAAAAATGGTATCATACAAAAGTTGTAATCTAGCATCCCATACAAGTAATGGCACGTATTTAACACACTTAAAATGCACTAATGTTCAACAGAGGAAGAGAAGTAAAATGCCTTGCTCCTCCGGGCCTCTGTCACTCACAGCCCAGAATGGCGAGAACTGCTGCCATTAGATTAGGTAGGCAGTCTTGTGTATTATTGGATTCACAGTTGGCAGAGATAGCTGCATAGTTAAGGACAGAAAGCTCTTCTTAAAAGAAGTACTAAAGAGAATCACAAAATTTCCCAGAGCTCCCAGCTGGACAAAAGAGCAGTAAACAAGAGTGATCCTTCCTTAGGGCTAACAGGGTTAGCAATGCTGCTCTTAGTGCAGAGTGTGTCATCCACAATATGACTGTCCACATTTCTCCTTGAGCCATCCCAGACAGGCCTCTTTCTGTTTGCCTATTAACCTAAAAACCCTGTGGAGGAAGGGGATGGAGTTGTTCTAAGGGACCTTTTGTGATATAAATTACACAATCACTTCCAGTTTTAAGGTGACTTCATAGAAATGGTGACCCTCACAAGTACCACTTGAAAGACACAGAAGCTTTAATATTTTTCAATGGAATTGGAAGAGCTCTTATCTCTCCTCTGACCCTTTTTCCCCTCCAGCCTTACACTCTTGGCACCATTGAAAAGTCAGAACCATTAAGCTGGTGTCAAGTAGCTGTGCTATTCATATTCTATTATAGTCAATGACAATTAACAGTGCCATTCAGAAAAGCCAGGTACTGTATTACACAATTGGAAAATTGATCTTATCTGAGGCTCAAAAATCAGCAATGTTAAGACCTCAACTCACAGGCAAAAAAGGGAAAAGGGGGAAAGTATAGCCTGAACTCAGGACCACACAGCAAACAGGTACATGCAAGGCAAAGAAACAACTTGAAGAAGTGGCCTAATCTCTGTAAGAATATAAACTCTGATTTTATCATCAAGCAAAATGACGTTAGAAAGAAGAATACAAATTCAACTGAATGCTTGATGATCACCTTCAAAGTTGTTATTGCAGGCAAATGCAACATCTTAGCATTGCTGACACATCACAAAACCTCTGTGTGTCAATTCCAAGCTCTTTGCAGTACACTCCCCCAGGCAAGCATCCCTGCACCTACAATATAATCTTCATTTTTAGTACTCACACTGAACATTTATTTTCATCAATGTTCTTCCTAGAAATGAACACCGACATTTCATTCTTCTAATGAATTACAGAGTGGATCCAAAGAGAGAGGATCAACAAATAAGTCTCTACTTTGGAAAGTGAGAATGTTTTCCTACTGAAAATGAATCTCAGCATTAACTCTGACACGGTACAATAGCTGATTACAGTTCAGTTTATTTGCTTGAAACCACAGGGGCAATTTTAGATAGCAAAAGTCAATTAGCTAACTTGAATTTAACTAAAGCACTTGAGCTGAAACCCTTTCACATGAAGGATGCACTGTAAAATCAGGAGCAGCTTCAGTCCAGCATTACCCACCTGATTTTTATACCTTATCTCAGAGGGTACTGCTCATCCATGCCATGTGCCAAGGACACTGGCTTTCAGCAGAGTCTAAACTGAGAGTAAATCTTATTGAATCAACAAACCATTATGCCATTCATACTCCCTAGTCGAGTTTTCAATATAACCTGACTAATTCACATCCTGGAGTAGACTGCATGATCTCTAGAGTCACTACTTCAGTTCAAGCACATAACTGAAATGCTTTGAAATTAGAAGGGGAAAAAAAACAACCCAAACATCAACCAAACCCAAAACCAACAGGTATTCTTCCACTTGCTAAAAACTCAATGACTGCACAGTCTGGAGGAAAGAAGGTGCCAGTACATGCAGTTCTAATTTAGACAGCTGTTTTCCAGGCCAGGACAAGTGAAGTTCCTGGACCTCTCTAAGATGTCCAGAGCCTCTGTGATGAATGCAGGTATCTGGTTTTCCCCTCTCTTCACACCAGGTACCAGTACTAAACTCTGGAGAGTAAGACCTTACACACATTACTCTGGAGACTCATGTTCATATCTATTCAAGTGGAAAAAGTGACAATCACAAATCCACCTTTGGTGCACCTGAAAGAGAACAGCTTGTATTCTACCAGATGTTTCACCTGATGCCAAGTTTTCCTAGGGAATCAGAAACAGACTGAGCACAGAAATCATATTTGTTCATCATTGTACTTTCCAGAATACAATAAGAAATCATCAGCTACCTTCAGGTCTCTGAGAAAAAAGTCTCAGATTGTTGCCCTAATGAAAAACATTGAAAAGGCACAAAGCCACTATAGTTATACTTAAAAATCAATACTCCCTACTGGTCTTATAATTTGTGTACCAAATATCTGCTTTAAAATGTGCACAAGCCTCAAAATAAAACCTAGTTTATAGCCCAGACTTTTAAATGTTTTCTATAGTTTCAATATTTGAAAAACTACGTGAAATATTATACAGGATTCTCTGTTTGGCAGTAAGATACTATGCTATTTTTTATTTCTTTTATTGAGAGATAGAATAAAATTCCCAAATGTCTCCTGTGCAATTAAAATTACTTTTATTCATACAGTTGCCTCTATGTCCACCATAAGCATTCCACAGTACTAATCCTTTTAGGCCCTGATCCAGCAAAGCACTTTACTGTGTCTTATTCCAAAAATTACAAGGCTCCCCACTGATTTCAATACAGTTATATTAGGGAAGAACTTGGCCTACTATAGCAAAAATAATGTTAAAAATACAGTTAAAAACACAAGCAAGGAAATTGAAAGCCTGAGAGACTTCAATATTTCTCTGTTTTAAAATCAGGCACTACTAGTGCGCATTTGAGTACAGTCTAATAGTGGGTTATTTTTGTACAGTTAGGCCAATTCAGGTAAGGAGCCTCTTTGTATCAGAGATTCATTTATTTCAGATCTAGATGTTTTTAATAAGCTTCTTACACCCAAATGTTACAAGGACAGGGACATAGAAATGTCAATTACATAAATCTGTAGGTATTGATAAATGCCCAAAATTAAATAAACCCACTTTACTCTAAGAGGCTTTGCAGCTAATACAGTTGTAAAACAATAAGAAAACCATCATAATTTGCATTTTTATAGCTATATTCATCAACAGCTCAAATATTTATCATGAACACCAACCCATTACAGGTAGGAACTGTACAATGGTATAGGTCTGCCTTGACTATAAAGAGGCTGAACCACGGCTGTCCATGGCTGGACACTTGGCTACAATGAAAGCTTCTGAACCGGGTTTAAATAATCATTATCTTTGGCTCCTTCTTTCTACCTTGTTTTTGCTGGACCAAGAATTTATATGAGCATGCAATGAACTGGATCAGGAAACTAATCTGGCTGAAATATAAACCATTGAAAAGTGCTGACTTTAATGAAGAGGGCAGCTCAGGGAAGCAGAAGCCTGAGATTGCTTAAGACAGCATTGCCCCCAAATAAATGCACATCATATTGCATACTCTGAGGCTTGGAGAAGCAGTCAGAAATCGAATCATGTACTTCACCAAGTTATCCACCCAAGCCATCGGGTATATTGGGATGAGAGCCAATGAATTGGGGACATCTCTTGAGTGGCTTTACAGCACAGCTTGTGATTGCTATGGAGAGACAAAGGTGGTTAAATACCCAAGCAAGACGGCTCTACATGAGTGTTTTCCAGTGACTTCCAGATTGTCTCTCCAGCCATCCTAATTGCATCTCAACGATGATTTTTAACTGTGTGCTTTACCACCATTTAAAGCAGTGCACGGGAGAGAGACTGAATACATTAGCTAAATGAATTCCTATGGACATTGTGAAGGGAATAATGCCCTCCTATTTGGTTTATCCTGTACTGCAATAAATGTGAGGGTTTTATCAGTCAAGGTGCTTCAGTAACTCAAATGATAGTCATATAACACTTATAAAAGACAACTTTAAGGAAGATCTTACTGCAATAAAAGTAAGGATTTTTTTTTCCCTTGGCATCTCGGCTTGCCATAGAAATGAGTGAGTTGCTGAATTTCTGCCAAATATAGATGGTTCAGCATGCTATTAGATTAGTCTGTTTATACAGAAACAGCCAAAAATAGGAAACACACAGCACACAGAAGCTATTAAAGACACTGTCCTGTGAGGGAAATATTTGAATGGTTTTGTTACTGCAACTGGGAAATAAGATATGAGTCAGTATTAATGTGATAAAGAAGTTAATGTGTTCTAAAGCAAGCAAACAGTTTCCTCAGCTTGTCTCTGAGTTGACAATAAAATAAATGTACAGATAATTATGTAGGGTTGGATAAGCCTGCAAGTAAGGGTATCCAGCTTAAAGCTCAGCACTGCCAGTTGGTTAGAATTGAAACTCTGTTATCAGGTAATGATATGCTAACCCCAGGTAGTCTTGAAAGAAAATGGATGATTCAAAATGCCATGCATCACTGAGCTGATGGAAGAATGGTCAATAGTGTTTAAGCTATTTCAACAGGTCAAAGAGAATTTCATGGAAAAGTTCCTCTGGCTTGACCATTTTGCAATGAATTCCCAAAAATCATTTCACTTTTGACATAGTCTAATGAAAAATAAAACCATGTTGCTTATTTTATTTTTAATCAGGGCAGTGGCCATATTTCTGAGTGGATTTTACTGGGGCTTTAAAAAGCAAGCCGGCATATAGAAATTGGCTTGTCCCGTGTGTGACACTGACCATTCATTCCTAAACACAGCCACTCACAATCCTGACGCCCTGACCTCCTTCTCCCTCCCCTTCCATAAGCTAAAAACCCCTAATTAATTCTTTAAAAATTGCAATGCCTTAAAACTTCTGACATAAATAAACAGAGGAAGAGATTATAGATACATTATATCTATCTATCCATCTATATATCTACAAATAAAACGTGTGTATTCTTTCTCTACAGTAACTCACTTCTACAAACCCAAAGACCACATACACCTTTCCTTAAGGGCCAACACATTTGCCCAGTGAAGAAGAACAAGCCCAAAGCTAAACGACTCTCCCACTGAGAAATGCCCTTCTGTGGTATCTTTTTTTTTTATGGTGAGAGTGCTCTGGGACAAGCCAAGCATCTTCCCTGATGTTAGCTCACTTTTAGGACACAAGAAGTAACATCTTAAAGCGCACATGAAAACTTACACAAGTCAATTCAGAATGAAATTTTGCAAGTACACAGAGGCACTTGATTAGCAGGAGCCTCGGGAATTCTATACTAGTGGCTTGTTTCCAGGGGGATTTGAAAACTGGCCTCAAGTCATTCTGCCCATGTTATGTATACACAAAGATTAGGCATAGTATTTGGAAAAGGAAGCAGCTGCAGAAATTCAGTCAAGGTACCACAAATAAATGTGTTTACATTGCAGAGACAAAAATCTGCAGGTGGTATAATGATATTTACAGCAAAATTTAAGAACTCTGCAATAACTAGCAGTCAGACCTTGGAGCTGGGCTTTTCCCTGGAACACATCTACTCCAAACCAAGTCAAGCTGTCATACTGACAACTCTAAAACCTGTTAGTGATTTTGAGACCTTAGCTGAAATTTACCTCTGGGAAAAGTATATCTTTCCATTAAATGCCAAAGAAAATAGGCGTGCTTAGTATTTCTTGAGTCTAATTCTTTACTTCAGGCAACGGGAAACATGATTTACGTGTCTTCTGACACCAATCAGGCAAGGACAATAATATTGCCTTTATGCAAAGGACCCACCAAAGTTGAGGGGATGTACAGCATTTTCCTTCCTCATCCTGTTTCCTTTGTGTATATGCAGTCCATTTCTAGAATGGAAATCTCTTTAGCTGGAGAATTATTTGCAACTTCTTTTCAGTATCTGTGGCAATTTAATCCCAACCTGAACAGTTTAGATCATGTGTTGCAGTTTTCTATATACATACTACTACATGTGTTTAAAGCATATATTGCTATTGTTTAGATAGATCACTGGAGCCTCTATAAATAAACAAATTCAATTTATTACTTGTTTGTGATTGTACACTAAGCGTCTGCATTTTTAAAACAGCATAAGCTAACAGCAGTTACTCTGAAATGAAACAACAGACACAGGAAACATAATGTGCCTTAAAGATGTATACAAGGTTTAAAAATAGAGAACTTCCTTTTTCGGTAAATGGGCAAAGTAGCAGAAAAAGGCAAGCAATATGTTTGTGCTTAGAACTGAAAGACGAAAAAGCAGCTAAGTATGCTTTACTGGCCACATGTCTCAAAACAAATGGGTGTCTTTTAAACAAAAGCACCTCTCTTGCTTCATTTCATTTTCAAACTGTAATGTCTGAGCAAGGCAACAGAAAAAGTTTAATCTCTAAAACATGAATGTTGAAAACAAATGCATTAGAAAATACCAAGCCAAAGCTATGCTGGTGACATAAATGTGAAAAATGGAATTGAAATTAACTGTGCCAGAAATCTATTTCTAAAAATATGTCTTTACAGTAGTGATATTTATAAATTTGACATACTCTAAAATTTAGCTCACTAAAGATTATTTCTATGCAAATATGCATTTCTCAAACCCCATAAGCGTGCAAAAAATCCAAAACACATTTCTTGAAAATCAATTTCTGTGGAGTACAAATGTATCAACTTAGAGACAGCATGCTGATAAATATTAAAAAGGTCTACATTGTGCAAAATGAAAACTTGTAACAGGACACAGTAGTACCTTGCACTATGTAGAGTTTCAGAGAGAACATGAAACAGCCCCATGGTTTCAAAAGGACTCTGTGGTCTGACATTAGTCATTTGGGTTCTGATAAAGGATGTTGTAGAAGGTGCTGCCCACATTATGCAAATCACTAACCACTTAATTTCCTTCCCAAGTGGTGAAGTTCAAGCATTTTCCCTGAACATACAGTGCTCATTTTCTTGTAACTCTGTGGTTTCTTTTCAATAGCCTGTGAATGCAGCAAGGAAGAAGATAGCAGTAAGAAACTAAGAGGTTACTCAATGATTCCAAGGGTTATAAGAATGCTTTTTAGATACAGATCTGAACATAAATTCTAGACATCCACAAAGCATTTTTACTTCTAAGAATACCCCATTAGCTGCTTCAATTTCAAAATGCTTGGGTAAGTCAGTCTTTCTCTCTCCCCCTGCCACCTCATATTCCAAGAATTAAATATGGTTCATTCCTGGACTGTTTCTAGTCCGAACTTCTCTTATAAAGAGATTTTAGTCTTCTAAAAGGAATATACTACAAATTATGTGTTAGTCTTACACAGCTAATTTTGTGCTGGAAAATATTTCAAGTAGAAACTATTTTGATTTACAAGCATAATCCAGTGTAATGATTTCTACAAAAGTCTAGCTTCTTTTCCCTTAAAATGTACTGTTTGCTGCAACAAAAGTATATTTGAAAAAATCTACCTAAATTAAATAAACCAAATAAAACATACCCAGCACCGAATGAAATTTCTTGTTAATTACCGAACCCTCAAACATTTCTTAAAAGCAGATCGTGTAACATAAACATTTCTATCCAAAGCAGCAGGACTTTACAACGTGTCCTCGTGAAGTTGCTCCAAGCAAAACACCCTTCCCTTCAGAGTCTAAATAGGACAACACAGATGAACTGCCTTTCAGTGGTCAATGAGCAATTATTGTTGTTGCTATTATTATTATTGCTATTATTGGAAAAATATGAGCTGAATGTTAACAAGCAAATTCAAAGAGCTATCAAAGAAACACTCTGTGCACTAACCGCTTTTAAAGCACTTTCAAAATCCACTGGTCATAACAAAAGAAAACCCCACTGATCTTTTTTTTTCGGCAGTTTCTTTGATACTGACAGTGTGTATGGATGCAATCTTAATCATGACATACTGCACCAGGATGGCTAGATGCGCATTTAACGAAACAATTATGTATTGTAAAGGCAGCGATCTAAAGGAATGCACCACTGTTCCACTGTGTGTGTGATGGAGAGAGAGGGAGGCAGAGAGGGAGGAAGACAGACAGTGATAGTAAGGAGACGGATCCGCCTGCAAATGCAAACAAGATAGCAGCACGGAGCAATATTAAAGTGCAGCTATAATTATAGTGTTACTGAATATACACTCCTTCCAAACTTGCTCACATAGAGTTTGTTTGCATGTATAATGTCAGAAAGATTCACTGTAAGCATCCTTCAGAGAATGTGTTTTCTTACTGGCTTTAAATGTCTCTAAATAGCTCAGAAAACATGCTTCACTTCGTAAAGATTTA